>VUQG01026077.1:0-11065 GCA_015106755.1 Etia nguti | reverse complement strand
TTTACAATACATATGTCTGCATTTTGTACAAAACCAAATTTGAGATATCAAAAGCAATTTTGCCTGTTCAGCTGGGGATAGATAATTTTATCTGAAGTAAGGCTGGCTGAGGTTCTGATCCACAGTCAGTTTGTTTTCTTCAGTAGATGGCAGTTGACGAAAGCTCAAGCAGACAGCACACAGCACAGAAACTAAAGCCACATACTGCTGAGGACACAGTCAGCAGCAACATGGATTTCAGCCACCAAAAAGGAATCAATATCTGTTTAAGTGTACACTATGTTTAGGACATTTCCAGCCTTTTACCTGAAGAGAAGGCAGTGCACTCGGTCAGACTCCATTGACAAAACCAGTAATTTTACCTCCCAAAACAGCAGTAAACACAGTTGTTTGTGTACTCCTGCTTGATTGGTCAGTTAGTGTTGTGTGACTGGTGAGTTAGAGGCCTTTCATGTGAATTTCATCTGTCCTATAGAGTAACTGCCAACCTGCACTTTCTTTCTTAAGACAAATCCACAAATGTCATCTGTTGTTACATACAAAGTTTAGCCATTAATTTAATATAAAGCTTCAAACTTAGGGTTAGTATTTATTGTTGGAGCTGCACTGTGTCTCCCTCCATGCTGCAGGAGAAATTGGACAGCGACCTTTAGATAACAATGCCATAGTGCACCAATGGAGAAGCTGTGACTTTAAACATTAAAACTATGTCACTATAAAGGACATAGACAAAAAACCAAAACAATGTCAGTGACGTAGTAGTTTAAGTGTTTCACGATCGATCACAGTTCTGAGGTTATCGCCTTAAAATGACAGATGTGACATCGACCTTGGGGACAGTTTGGGTTAAGACCAATAAGTTGATCACTGTGTGTAAGTCTGATTAAATTCTGACCATTAACACAGGAGGAGTAGCGGGTCTTGTAAATTGTGCACGACGCCTCGCCGTGGCATGAGCTCATTGATCCCTTGGTTGGATGAGCTAAGTATCGATATACAGCTCAGCCTCTTAATCAGAAGCAGTGATCTGTCTGATCAGTTATTCTGGTTGCAGACGTGATCAAAAGTGTAACACAGCGAGTCACAAAGAAGGAGTTTTTCTCTTGGATGTGCCACAGCTGTGACCGCTAGTTCCACAATGGAAACAGACAACTTACATTATATTAGTTGTTAGATTATGAGTGCTTCTATTTTTCTCAACAAGACAGTTTGATTCTGATTATGCCAAGTTATCACAAGCAATTTTATCAGACTGTCATATATTTACAGTAAATACAGCTTATGTTCATGAGCGCGCCGTTTTTCTGCAGTGTCAAAGTGTGCGTAGATTATTAGAGACACTTGTCATTTAGGATTAGTGTGATGTCTCCTTAGCACTGTTTGTCCTGCACATTGTCTCAGATGCGATTAATTACAAGAGAGCACACATACACAAGTGCACCCACGAATTTGGCTCCCAGGGCTGACGTCTCAGACAGTGTGTGTTAGTGAGGTAATGAAGCTCGGCGATCCTGAGAACTTTCCAGTTAGACGCAAGACTCTCTGTCTCCTCTCTAATGAAGAAACCTTGCCATTAATCACCTGTCCTCTGCTGCAAAACTTTGAAGACGAGGCTGTGGACTCACTAGGCTTTGATTTACTACATGAAAGACGGGTGGAGGGAAAGCGGGAGGAAGGATGGATGCAGATAGGGACAAGAGGAGGAACAGGGGGACTTCAAAGGAGAGAGGGGGGGATAACTAAATTGGAAGTGTGGCAGGGGCTACATGTTGATACCTAAGCAGAGTGAGAACGTGAGGTCTAACGATGAGTATGTCATTTTATTACTTGGTGACCTCAATACAACCACCCTCAACGACATCACCGCTGCTTTCTCCCCGTTAGGCCTGATGCTGTCGGCTTACGCTCGCGTCGGAGCCGTCCTGGGGGACAAGGACTTGGTGGAGAGAGCAGTGAAGGCTGGGGGTTTCCTAAAGGAGCACCTGTGGGACGCTGAGCGGCAGACCATCCTTCGATCTTGTTACCGTGGAGACCAGATGGAGGTGCAACAGATGTAAGAGGGAGAAAGTTTTGATTAGAATATAGATTTGTTCCTCTGAGTGGTTTAAAGAGGTTATGGCTCAGTTTTTAAAAGCTTTGATTCAGCGATCAGGATCAGAATGAATGCTTTTGTTCACATACATATCAGACTACACCCACACAGTCTTGCAGTTTTTGAATATATAACTGTGACTGAAAGCTGTCAGAGGATGTTTGTCCAAACCTTAATTTGGATTTTTGAGAGTCTCAGAATTTTATTCCTGATTTGATGTATCTGTAGTACAAAATTCTCTGGGAGACACTGCATATGTTCTTTTTTCCTGAAGTTTAGCGGACCTCATGGGTAGGGAGTAAAGGCATTGCAGGTGAGATGGGAAAGTTATGGAGTGAAACCAAAATGAAATAAATATGATTTATGGAATGAAAATAAAATAAAGGTTTGCTGAATCACTGCACCGAACAAAGTTGTGCTAAACTGAGTCCTCGTCGGCCGAGAGAGTTGTTGAATTTTTTAGTTCTTATAAGAAAGCAGAAGACCAAAAAAGGAAATACTTCTGTATTTGTTTGAGTTTCCTTCGCTTTCTTGAAGTGTTTGCTAGATTTATGAAGTGTGATCCAGTATTTGGGCCCACAAAAATGAAAAGCCTTACCTGATTTGGATTTGGTTGATTTCTCCATTAAAATATTCCTGTTGTTGTACCTCTAGACTGTTTTGAGCATTTTGCTATTTTTAGGTTTTAGTGGACGCCTTCATGCAGTGGATCTTCTCCAGCGGTGATCCTTCAACTTGATTTTTAGTTTTGGGAGGCTGACAGAGTTCTCGAGGTGGCTGAGTTGTGATCCAAGTGTTGCCAGAAAAACTTTCAGTTTGCTGGAACACATCACAGTTCCGGTTGTTTCCGCTGAAAGTTCTCTCAGGTGCCTCGAGACATCACAGCAGAACGTCAGGTTTCTAATCTCCCTCTGTGGTCTAGAATCTCAGTCTCGCTACCTTCAGGCTGATGACTGTGTAGTCTTTGAAGACTGCCCTGTTATAGCTGGAGACCCAGGTCTAATTGCAAGGGATGATCCTCCACACCAGGATTTTTCCAGATGTTGATTTTCGAGATAAAATGAGATTATAATCTTGAGCTTCTCAATGCCAAATGACAGAAAGCTTTGTCCCTTTCGTACTGTGGGACATTGTTAAATAGGGTGTGGAAAATGTTTTTTTCCCCCACTTTGTAGTAGAAGAGCGGTACGCAGTAGTTCTGTACTGAGATGGCTGTTTATATGCAAACAGGAAACGGTTATATCTGGATAAATCAGGTTACTCTGAGAAATCAGAGAACATGTTCACATGCATTCTAGTAACCTGGTTATAGCAAAGCCACATTTACATGCTGCAGGTCAGTAATTAGTTTTTCTCTTTTAGTTTCTGTCATTTTGTCTATCTGAGACAAGACTGGTCCTGTGTTAATTGGGTTAAAGACGCCTGTGATGAGTTTTCTTTCAGCCTACATAGCAACAGTACAAAATCTGTTTTGTCTTAGAATGACTCTTTTCTTTTACGGGGTGCCGTGTTTGATTTTTAACCTTTTACAGTTAAGCCTAACATGAAGTGGAAGATGGCATACAGTTAAGCTAATACTGTTAAGCTTAAACTCAGGTTTTTGTGTTGAAATGGCCAAGAAGACCAAATACAAACAGAATTTCTCATCAGTGTGACAAACACAGCGGAACAAACACAGTCTCTTGTTGATTCTACACCATCACTCCAGGTGTCCCCGTTCTGTTGGCTAGCCCTATGTCCTAGTTACTACAAATGAGTGAGTATGCACTATAGCTGAATCAGCAGAAAAATATGCCAGGAATCCCACAGCACAGCATGAAATGCATGCAATTTTAAACACACATATAAGCAGACCCCACGAGCCTAAAAACTCCCTCCGTCTTCCACAGCCTGTCTCTCATTCATAATGTTCCAATTCAGGATGGGGTCAGCACTGAGAGTACTTACCAAAGCCCTTTTCTCAGGCCTGGTTTACTTTCTGTACATTGGTAAATCACTCTGTCCGCCAGGCCAGGCACATATGGGCCGTGGGCTAATTTAGCAGGAGGAATAGTAGGTGCTCGGGCTAACTGGGTTAATAAGCCGTGGTAATGTTGAGGAGCTGATCATGAAGAGTATCACCAAGGTCTTCAGGAACCAAAGGAAGGCATGACAATGGATCCACTATAGACACGGCAAGTGGGTCACTGGTGATGTTGACTCATTGCTCAGGCTGCTGTTGTAGCCTCTTCAGCACTACACTTAGCAGAGATAACTTCTCAATTAGTTGTTTTTTTTTTAACATTTATTTTTTGGCATTGTAGAATTTATTAGACTGGATATTACAGAGTAGACTGCAAAGCAGGGAGAAAGGGTGGGGCCAGATGAAATTCTGTGGGGAGAATTGGAGCCCAGACCCATGATCATATGTGTTGCCTGGTCAACCAGCTGACCTATAGTGGAGCCCCCTCATTTATTTTACTTTATTTTAGTTTAATGCTAGCCCTGCGTCAGGCTGAGGACCTGTCCAGGGCGTACCCTGTCTGTTGCACTATGGTAGCTGGGATGGGCTCCAAGCACTCCCCCCCCCCATGTTAGTTTTAAGGATGGTTTGTTTTCATTCAATGACTGTTGCAGTTTATATGAAATACTATTTTCTTGTGCTAAAATCAATGGTCATTACTGTGTGGATTTTTTTATTGGTTTGTTTTTTCAAACATCAAAATAATATGCAGTAATGCAAATGCAAACATTTTGAGCCAATAATCAAATGCTATTATGACTGCACTAATTCTAATAGTGTCATAAGCAGTTATTCTTTTTCCACCTCACTGCTGTTCAATTACAGTCTTACACACTATCCCACACACGCTGATGGGCTGGCGCATAAAGAGCAATTAGATGAGGGCATTCAAATTAATTTCAAGGGTCTGCAGAGTGTCATAGGCTTCTGTTAGGGTTAGCTACATTGTTTTATTAATGACTCAGAAAGGGGAATATCTTTCTATGTGTTTTATTTTTGTCTCTTTCTCTCTTTCCTTTGTTCACATTATGTCGTATGTAATTGACTGCTCGAGCAGCACGTTCTGTAGGACGAGAATACATATTAAATTAGACTCGAACATAAAGGTCAGTGCTGTTGTTGAAATGATGGGACCCGTTGCCTTTCTGTGACCCACATCACCCAAGTAAGTTCCTCCCTCTAAGCTTTATTCAGTGGAAAGCGAGTGCTTGTGTATCTGGGAACCATGATGAAGCCATCATTCTAAAAGTGTCCCCCGCGGTGCTATGATACGGTAGACTGACAAGGTGTTTTATCTTTGCTCTCAGGGAAATGACTCATTTAACACGGGCTGTTGAAGGTGTGAATGAAAAGGCTGTCGAGTATTTCTGAAAGGCTTTTTACATTTTTGTGTTTGTGTGTCAGTGAGGTCGTCTTGAGTGCTCGTCTCTGGCTGTCATCCCTGTGGCTGGAGTCACCTCAGCCAGATGACATGTTGCTGTGTGACTGAAAAGGCTGTTGTCCTGTTTGTTTGTTTTTTTTAAACTAAGAAAAAATGATTGGGAAGCTGGCTTAGTAATGTCCATGTGTAAGTGTGGGGAACGTTGAGATTGTGTTCTATTGAAATACAATATTTGATGTGTCTGGTGTAAAATTTGATTTAAAATATTATTTTAAAAGTCTTCAATTTAAAGACTTTACACCAGCCGACATTCTGTGCCAATACTGCAGTAGTTGTCTAAATCACTGCATAGTGTGGGTGTTTCTAAAGACCCAGACTTTGTGAGACTCATGCAACAAAGATATTAGGGAATATAACATTCTCATTAATATATATATATATATATATATATATATCTGCTTTATAAGTTCAGTACTGTGCAAAAGTATTAAGCCAGTGTAAAATGTCTTTACATTTTGGTAGGAAAGTGGGAAATGAATGCAGCTATTTACTGAAACGTGCAAGTATAAATGGAAGTACAGAATATGAGGCAGAAACAGAGTTTCCACAGTTCTATCAATCTTGAAATTCAATAACTGGAATGACCAGATTAAAAATTAAAAATTTTAACGCACTCGACCCATCTAGAGCACAGAATGGACAAACTTTGGACAAACTGCCCGAAATGCGTTGACAGAGACATTTCAGGAATTTTGAGTCAGTCTGTGCTCCAGATGGGTTAATTGTTAATCACGTTAGCTGTGATGACAGCGTTAACCCGTTTAAGCCGCATTAACGCCGAGTAACCCCTTACACGGGCCAATTTGCGTTAACTTGTTAACGCGGATTAGCCCGTTTTAACGCGTTAACGCTGACAGCACTAATCCTTTCGAGAGCACGTTTGCTGATAGTA
Source organism: Etia nguti (assembly GCA_015106755.1). NCBI lineage: Eukaryota > Metazoa > Chordata > Actinopteri > Cichliformes > Cichlidae > Etia > Etia nguti. The sequence goes on along the minus strand of VUQG01026077.1, from coordinate 4,638 downwards.
ATGCCATATGATTCAACTAATAATGCAAGGATTTCATCATTTGTGAAGCCAGGCTGAAAATACTCAGCAATTTGTGCATTCATGACCAGTATCTGTAATCTTAGTAGCTGAGGGCTTCAGCTTCCAGGTAACAAGGAAATGACGTCACTCATGAAGATTACTGATTGGCAGCGCTAACTCGATATTTTGAGTTATGGATCCTGTTTTTTTTTTTTTTTAGTGGTGGAAACGGGCTTCCATAGAAAACAGACTGGGCACAGAACTAAACCTCGAAAATAGAATACAAAACTCAGAACACTAGAAGTTATATCCAAAGAAGAAATCATAGAATAACAACAATAATATAAAAAACACTGGGTCACCGACCCAGGACCGTGACATAACCATTATAACCCACATGAAAAGAGCATTTTTGGAGAAGTGTTCTGTGTTGCTCTGGATTTATTTTGCACACTGCCTATGATTTTTCAGGTGGTGAGAGCTTTAAGCAAGCTAAAACAGACTGAAACATATTTGAGTTCCACTAGGTCTCAGGACACACACATAATTAAAAAACATCATCATTAAAAGCATTAAATGTCATGTTGAATGTCAATCTCATAATGTCTGTACAGTGTTATATTATTAAGGATGGCATGGTTTGCAATATCAAAATGATGGGGCCCAAAGTGATATATATACTTTAATCCAGGAGCTACATCCCAGACTCTATTGGCTTCACTTAGCATGTTAAATATTAAAGTTCATTACACTACAATTAGAAAAAAATGAGTGCTGGTGAATGAATGTTAAGAAGAGTTGCCAAGAGAAAGCCTCGAAAGATTTGTCAACTTGCATTTCAATGAACCATAAAACTTCTGACTTTGGTCAAAAAGAAAAGTGGAGATGTTTGACCATTATGCACAACTCTATGTTTGATATATTGGTTTGCATATAGTACAAAAGCCTCATGCCAGCTGTGAAGCACAATAGTGGAGGACTGATGATTTGGCCTTGTTTTGCAGCTACAGTAGTTGGACATTTTGCAGTCATTGACTTGACCATGAGCACCTTTCAAAGTACTCTAGAGTCAAACATGAGGTCAAGGGGCCAACTGGGTCATGCAACATGGTCAATGATGCTAAACACACCAACAACTCTACAGCAGATGGGCTGAAAAAGAAAAGAATGAAAATGCTGCAATGGCCCAGACCTCAACATGACTGAAATGTTGTGGTGAGACCTTAAGCATAAATGCATGCATAAATGAATATCCACAAACCTCAGTGAACTGAAACAATGTGGAAACAATGATGTGAGAGACTGACAAAATCAGAAAACAATAACTTGATGAGTGATGTTAACTCTTGTTGTTCATCTGAGGCTGTCTGCTAAAGACCAGGTTATTCTTGTTATTGTGTATATCCTGACACATGAAACCTTAGAGTTGATGTTTGCCATGACTATATGATAATATTAGTTACTCAGAATTGAATTTAAAATCCTTCTCCTCAGATACAAAGTTATGAATAATCATGAATATTGAAGTGTTGAAGGCAGAGTCTTCAGCTTACAGACCCTTCCTCTGTGGAAAAATAGACTCCCTCTCCTCTACTTTTAAGATTAGGCTTAAAACTTTCCTTTTTGATAAAGCTTGTATTTAGGGCTGGATCAGGTAACCTCCCTTAGTTATGCTGCAGTAGGCCTAGGCTGCCGCGGGCAACGGTGTGCCTTTTGTCTTGTTTTCTCTCATCACTCCCCAAATAGTCACAGCAGATGGCCGCTCCTCCGTGAATATGGTTCTGCTGGAACGTTCTTCCTGTCAAAGGGAGTTTTTCCTCACCACTGACGCCAACAGCTTACTCACAGGAGGAAATCTGATTGTTGGGGTTTTCTCTGTAGAATGACAGGATCTTTACCTTACAATATGAAGTACCTGCTGTAGTGATCTGGCACTAAATAAATAAAATTCAATTGAATATGTATATGTTGCATAAAAACTAAGACATCAAGAAAAACAAAATTAACTCTTTCAATTTACCATAAAACATTCAAGTTACATTTTAATTTTGTCGCTGCAAAAGAGAAAATTATTTCAAAGTCATTTACCAAGCAATTTGTGACACTCTCACTCTGGAAATAAATGATTAACAATATACATGCACAACACACTGATTAATTTTCCAGTGATGGTGTTTTTAATCATTATATCCACAGTAAACAAACAAACTAAATCTATTTCATAAAAAAAAAATCACGATTAAAAGTTATTTTTCCTCTGCAGAGAATGAAATAAATGAATGAACAGTTGATACACTGAGGTGACTAAGCATTCACAGAACCAGTGTATGATTTGTGCTTCTGGATTCTCAGTAAAAGGTCTCATGTGTTTACAGTGCGGTCATAGATCGATTCCATCTCTCCAGGGTGTTGAGTTATAGTTTTACTATCTCGCACCATTGATCTTTGTGTGCGATGGTGATTCTGAGAGAAAACACACACACACACAAACACACACACACAACTCAGCTGGATAGACACAGTACAGATATACACTGACAGAATGCATGTGATGTTACCTGTCATATTAATTATTCCCATTTTCCTGTTCAACTCAGCATTGGAATGTAAGAAATGTCTAAGATTCAGGCTGATGCAAGACGAGCTGTTAAAAAAGTCTCCAAATATATGACATCCTTATTTGACATATGCCATAATTTGGCTCTGAACCTACAGTAGTAAGTGCAGCAGCTAAGGGAGAAGGGAGTGGAAGCCGAGTGCCAGAATGTGTCTCCCGCAGAGAGGTGAACATGCCAGTTGAGTCTGCATTTAATTTCCTCTCGCAGATGTTTTCTGTTCCAACTCAAAATTTCTCTCCAGCTGTCATAGTCTCTGCTTATATTCATGAATTAAACTTGAATTTTTTCAGATTTTCTGTCAAACCAGAGGTGAGACTGTGATACTGAATACCTGCCCTGCCATATTTGCTTATTCAGCTTAGAGTTAGGATCACTGGGACCACAAAATGCCTCCCCATTTACCTGTATGAATGCTTATTATTGATAGCATGGACACATTATTTCCCAAAGTCTCCCAGTGGAATCCTTCATATAAGTTTTTTTTCTTTTTGTGCACATTAAAATCTTTAAAGGTAGTTAAGGGTATATTGAACCTAGGGGTAATGCAGTTTAATAACACAATACAAAATAATCGTGGTTGACGAATTCTACAGCACTAAAATCAAACCTTTTAGTTTTAGATTGCATTTTCGCATAATAGAGCTTGTGTCAGTGACACTGGGGCAGCATGTAATTTATTTATTTATTTATTTTTTAACCAACAAAAGACTGGTGGTGTCCAAAAGGCCTTGAATTAGCTTTTTTATATCTGTATTTACTGTATTTGGAGGAGCTAGTACACTGAATTTGCCACTGATTTGTTGATTCCTTGTTGATCACAATGTTATACTGAGCCACTTAATATCATTGAAACTACTATTGAAGCTCTTTGGATTTTCTCCTGTTTCTATGTATGTTTTACTTGTTGTATATTTTTATTCAAATACTTGTATATTTTAATTTATTGTCTTTAATTTCATTTCAGATTAGTTTTTGTCTTAATAGATATGCTTTCGCCATTTTATTTGAGTTTTTTTATGTAAAAAAAAAAATAGTTATGCACAACAAATTATGTTTTACTGCTTGGAGTAATTACAAAAAAAAAAATAGAATTTCAGAATATATCATAATTTTCTTTTTAAAGAAACAATAGCCACTTTCCAACATTTAATTCTTAAGATTGCCAGAATAAAGACTGGTAAACCACACCAAAGTAGTGCTGGTTCTCAACAAGATGTCACAGCGGAGTAGCCGGTGTGTTTGCGGTGAGGACCAAATGCAGACACGGAGAGAAGTTAGAGAAGTTTAAACTGAGGTTTAAACAAAAAGTGAGCCTTTATTATGGCTGATTACAAAATGAAGGAACAAGAAACAAAGGCGAAAACTAAACTAAGACCTAAACTGGGAAATAACTAAACTAACTATGAAAACTATGATGAGAGACATGAATATGGAACTGAACAGGTACATGCAAGACATAAACGTGAAGAAATCAAAAGCTGAGCATGAACCTGAACAGTTGCACAAAAAACTCTGAGATCTGCCGTGACTTGACACAAGGTAAACAGACGGAGCAACACTGAGCAGAGAAAGATGGAGGACTAAAATACACAGAAGGATAATGAGGGAAGTGGAAACACATGGGGAAACACAGCTGACACAAATGAACATGACACCACAGGGGAAGCAAAACTGAACACACTGAACACGGAAACACGAGACTTTCAAAATAAAACAGGAAACATAATGGAACGCAGACATGACACTTGAGCTTGACAACGTGGACACGCAGACATGAAACACATGACAGACTGGACAGGAAACATGACACATAAACCAGGGGGCATGGATGGCATTACTCAATTAGACCCAAACTAATAACACCAGAACTTCACATTCCTTTAATATAACTTAAGAAATCAAAAGTCCAAAAGTACAACATAACTGAAAATGCTGGGTCACAGGGCCAGCCCCCTGACACAAGGACCACCAAGACATTGGTAAAAAAAAAAAAAAAAAAGAAAATATATGTATTTAATAC
>VUQG01026069.1:0-11877 GCA_015106755.1 Etia nguti | reverse complement strand
CCCTTTGTGTTACACATTTCAATGTTTTTTCCCTTGCTACCTAGCCTGACCTGTCTCCCCAATGTGATATTTGTGTATTGTATGTACGGTCGGCAAGGTCTGTCATCTCGGTTGTGGGCAACTGCAACTGACAAATAAAGGCTCTCTCTCATCTCTCTCTCTCAAATGCTGTGCTGATTCATTTTTAGCATCTACATGGATGTTAAAATCACCCACAATAATTATTTTATCTGAGCTGAGCACTAAATCGGATAAAAAGTCTGAGAAATCAGACAGAAACTCTGTGTAAGGCCCAGGTGGACGATAGATGATAACAAGTAAGACTGGTTTCTGAGTTTTACAGCTGGGGTGGACAAGGCTGAGCATCAGGCTTTCAAATGAATTAAAAGTCTGTCTGGGTCTTTGGTTGATTGATAGGCTGGTGTTAGAGATTCCTGCCACTTACAGGCACTTCAGTTTGGTCCAAAATCTGTGCCAAAGTGAGGCTAAACCGGTCCTGAAAACAGTCTCAACAAAAACAAAAACAAAATAAAACCCCCAGAACCCTGGAGTCAGCCTGGGAATACAAACAGAGGGCCAGTGTGGCCATGGTGGCAAGTCATCTCAGATGCTACAAAACAAGATCTGAAACCAGGCCACGACTATCCTAAAACCAAGTTCCACACCAGTCTGAAGGAATCTGAAAACAGGATAAAATGGATAAGAGTCAAATCCAAAACAGCTGTGAAATTTGAACCCTGATTCAGTCTGTAATTAGATACAGAGAGAAAACACTGAGTCCAGTAAGCTGGTGCAAAAGCGGATCTAAAATCTGGACTAGCACCAGCCTTAAACACTTCCTAATAGAATTTAAAACCAGAAAACTGATCTAAGCTCAGTGTGGTTTCACTGTCCTGCACTAGTGTCTGTTTGCACAGCTCTTATGTCACACATAGAGGAGGATTATGGGTATTCAGCCATCAAGTTCATTGCCAAATCTGACCCGTCTTCTCCTGGGCTAAAGGGCCAACAGCAGCATAGCACCACCATCAGTCTGGAATCTGCAGCAGGTTCTCCAGGACGCTCCAAGACCTGAAACCAAACCCAAGCCCTTTAAAACAGGTGAACGCATCGCATGACGCAGCACGCTGTGCATTTAAAACACAGCACATGTTCACTCTGCTGCTAAAAACCAGAAACCTTTAACAAGCAGCGACATGTCGGTCTTCCTCTGACACATGTGCTGGACCCAGAACCGGCTTTGAATAACTGACAGGCACTCCCAGCTCACACATAAACACTCATGTAAATCTAATAAATAAATGATACAGAATTATGTTTCCTGACTGGAAATAAGAAACACCACCAAACATGAACACAAACTGTGTTTGAGTCACGGGACATTTACGAGTCGACTCTGATCTGTGTTGCACACAAAGCCTGACTCAAAGCCGTAAAGCTTGCTGGTTAACCTTTAGCCGCTTTTACCTGCTGGTTCTGGTTTTGTGTGTCTGATTTAGTCTGTTTCCAGCAGGTGTTGTTTTTTGACGAACAGTGTCGCACACAACAGACCCACTCAGAGCAGAGCTCTTTCCAATAAAGATCTCTGGAAAAATGAAAACTTCCTGGTAAAAATAGGTGTGTGTTTTTGACTTGCAAATGAGGAACGGTGCTGCATGCAGGACGTCAGCACAGCAGCAACCACCAGCTTCCTCCACCGCCCTCCCTCTCTCTGTGTGGCCAGGCCTTCCTCATATAAACTGTTCAGAAGGAAGTCATAAAGGGTTTCTCACAGATTCACCGTGAAGACGCGCAGACAGGAGAGTGCTGCAGGTAAGTCTGCTGTTTCTACCCCACATCACCTATATGCTTATATGTCACGTGTCTGGCCTTTAAATGCTGTGATTAGCAGCTATACTCACACAGGAATATGGACACAATCGCTGCCGGTGTTTGTGTGTCTTTTCACAGATCTGACCTGAAAGTGTGTGAAAGTAGTGAAAAAAGGAAAATGTTTTCTGGTTTCGGGATGAGAATTTTGCGATGGGAGCTTCTCATCCTGCGGTTTCACTGCTCACAGCGTGCACAAGCTTGTGTAGCTTTGGCTCACAGGTGGCACCTTTAATGTGGTTAAGTGGTTCCTGGCCTATGGACCCAACGCTGCAGGCTGCACAGAGGTGCTAACATCCAAAGAACATCTGCTTTCCTCTGCTGTCCATCATTAATGAGAACCATGGATGGGAGCATTTTAGCTGTGAGGTTCTACACAAATGATAGATAACTGATTGGTTATTGGCTGTGTTTGTGTGCCGGCAGCACAGAGTCGGTGGTTAGTGCTGTCGCCTCACAGTAAGAAGGTGTTCCTGTTTAGGTGTTCTCTCCGTGGCTGTGAGGGTCCCATCAGGGTTCTCCGGCCCCCTTCCCCGGTCTGGAGACATGTGCTGGAGTAAGTGGATGCGAGGCAGATGAAGCGCCGTCTGGACGTGGTTTGTACCATGAACACTGTGAGCGCTCAGAAACGGCACTGACAGTTTCTAATGTGGCGGACTGCAGACCAGCTCTTTGATGATGAAGCCAGTCGATGTGAATTTGTGGCAGACTGACGCAACGATCTCTTTACCGGTCACCGCAGCAACCCTCGATCTCACCCCATCGTCCTCTCGTCGGGCCTGATCTGCACTTCTGCGCCGAGTGTGGCCGACATCACGGCTGCCATTTATACTCGTGCTGGTGTTTTATGTGCGACAAAGAACAGCAGCCCTACCCCTGCGGATCATCGCGTCTGCTGTTTCGGCCTAGGTTTAAAAGTCCTGCAGGGACACCTGTGCGATTAGAAACAGGAAATGGCGTCGACCTGTCACACACACACGACAACCTCGGTCCGAACCGAGCTTATCGTCCCTCAGGGCCACCACACAAGAAAGAAACCCCTCGTTAAACAGAACAGTAAAGTCAGAACACAAACAGACTGACAGCACGAACCCCACATCTACAACGACATCCGTGAGTGAGGACAACGCTTCTGTGCCAGAAGGTGCGAGAAGAAGCAGGCAGAGCGGGATTTCCTCTGGCCCCACTGCGGCCCCCGGGCTTTACCCTGACACGTGGGTCCTGGTTTATGAAGCCGGGGCTTTGCAGAGGTAACGATCTGCAAGAACAGATGATGGAACGTGTGAAGGAGGAGGAGGAGGCCTTGTCAGTGATCCGGGTCAGGCTATGAGCTGAAGATGAGCCGGCTTCTGTTTAGGTTCGTGAAACTTCCCACATCCCACACCCGTCATCGTGTGAATGCAGTGATCTTTCTGTGAAAGCCTGCTGCTGCTTTACATCAGCGATGCTCTGCTGCAGTAACAACAACATCATTAAAAAAGTGGAACAGATGAAACAAACACTGTGCAATAAAAGCACCGACGGGTGCTGATCTGAGGTCAGATATGCTCACGATAGTAAGTAGGTTAACACAAGCTAGCAGGATCCTTCCTGCGTCTCTGACCTGCCAAGATGTCACACGGGCGTCAATGAAAAGATAAGAGCGATCGGTTCTGTGTGATCACATATCGATGAGGAGATTAGACCGACAGGGCTGCTTTCTGCAGAGCCCTCCTCCTCTGGGAGGAAAGTCTGAGCCATTGTGATCATCAGGAGGAGACGTGTTGCTCTGTGAGAGGCAAAGATTATTTAATAATCATCATTACTCCACATGTTTCTGACTTTAACAGAGACGAGTGTCAGTAATGCGGCTGCTGCTGTAATCTGTCCTGTATGCTGCACAGCTACGAAGGCCATGTTTGCATTTAAAGAGCAGAAAAACTGCAATAAAAAAGTGAAAGACCAACCTGTCAGGTAAATCTGTGTCGCTGCAAGCGCACGAGAGCGTACAGGTGTGTGTAAACCCAACACACACACACCTTCAGGCGGTGAGGAACACTAAACATGAATCTGCTGCTCGCAGCTCAGGGCCTCCTTTTTCATATTCAAGGTGTTATGAAGTCAGGTGTGTAAGGTGTACAACTTAAGCGTCAACAGATCTCATAGAAGAGGTGACAAATTACAAGGAAGGAAACAAATTTGTGGTTGGAGGAGTTCTGGAAACATGTCCACTCTGTGTTTACCACATGATTTATTACCCACATCAATGATATTTACAAGATTTTCTAAAATGAGTTTTATTTGCTGATGATGTGAATGTTTTAGGCTGTGATGAGAATCTGTTGAACCGGACCTGTACAGGATTTTAAAAAATGGTTTGATATAAATAAATATTATGATAAATTTGTCAGTATTTATGGTATTTGGTAACAGTAAGGTTAAAAAAAATCAGATTCAGGTCAAATAGAAATGTAAATGTCACATTAATCATATTGTAAATAAACTTTCCAAAATCACCTCAGTGACCTTTTAAGAAGTGAAACGAGCGCCGCTGATGTGTGTCGCAGGAGTTTAAGGGGGACATTAAACCTAAAGATGTGCGGTATTCAGACGACCACAGGACGGTTTTCCACATCCACAGTGCGTGGACCTGCTTTTTCTTGGTGTTAAATATTGACATAATTATCTGTAAACGTCAGAAAAAATGTGTGTGGGCACGTTAATAAAGCTCGTCCTAAATATGGAATTAAAATGATGTTAATCAGCGTGCCAGAGCTCCATATAAAAAAGCTGATATTGTCCTGTGTGTAGTCACACATGTATATCCATAAATATTGTTTAAATCATTAAATATCATTAAAGCAGGGCAGGGTGAAGTCAGTCTGAGCTTCTCCTTACCTGTTTAGTATATCTATGGTTCGATTTTCTCTTTTTATTTGTATTCTGTTTACAGTGTAATTTATATTTACATGTTTGAAACAAAATGCTGAATCTGGTCTGGATGAATATCTATATTAAAAAAATCCCAGTTAATGTTGCCTCTCTCTGCTTTTCTATTTTAACAAAAGCTTAAAGAATTAGCTGTTTTTAAATCGCCAATTTCTTTGGCCGTCTGTGATTTTCACCGCCTTTCACCACAAGTTTTTTTTTGTTTATTGCTGAAGGCTTCCTCTTATTTAGCATCACATTTGTTTAGGTGGCGTGAGAGCAGCGGCCTCCTGAAAAAGGCACGATTGGTAACCATGTGTTGTACCACTTCCCTTTTTGCCTCCAGCAGTTCCTGTAGTGACCGTCCCTGTTTTAACCACCGTCTAACCTGGGTTGGTCTTTCCAGACCCGTAAACATGGCAGCTTCGTCCTTCGACCTGTCCGGAAGCAACAACAGCAACTCCAGCTGTTATGAGGACATTCAGGACACTTCAGCCCACATTTTCTTCATGGTGATCTACACTCTGGTATTTCTAGTGAGTCGCTGTCCTCTCTGTCTTCATGATGTGGCGGCAAATAAATATTAAACCTTGACTAAATGATGCAAACCTCCTTCCTGTCCCTCCCGTGTCTGCAGGTGGGTTTGTTCCTCAACGGTTTCACCCTTAACGTTTACTTCTTCAGGGGTCAACGGCACACGTCCAGCGTCACCATCTTCCTGAAGAACCTGGCAGCGGCCGACTTCCTCATCAGCCTCTGCCTCCCCATGCGAATTATGAAGTACGCCAATGTTAAATCTGAGATCATCCGCAAGGTCTACTGCAACTTCGGCGCCTCTGCCTTCTACCTGAACATGTACGCCAGCATCATGTTCATGGGCTTCATCGCCGCTAACAGGTGGGAACGTAATCAGGAGACTCCAGTGGTCTGACATCAAAGACCTCCACAAAACTCAAGAAGCTAAACTGAGGCAAAAATACAAAAGCAGGGAAAAAACAGGCGTTAGAGAGAAGAGAGGACTTTAAATAGACAGGGAGCTGATTACAAGATGAGACACAGCAGGGAACAGAAGACAGGTGACAACAGTCAGCGACAGGTGAAGACAATCACAAAGGACAGAAAGTAAAACTAGAACAGAAAAATAAACTTCAATAGCAGAAAGACAAATAAGACTGAGACCTACAGGGAACAGAGAGGGAACTAAAACTCAGGGCGCCAAAACTCAAAAAAACCCAAAGAATCCAAAACGCTGAGGCTGTAACAAGTTTGTTTCTGCTGTAAACATTTTCAGCATATCAACAATGGATGGGATGTGGGTTCTTATCTTGTGGTAAGATGATTGTCATCACTTTGTATCAACTTAAATTTAAAGGAAATCGAATGTGGTTATGTTTGTCTGGCTTTTATTCGGGTCGTGGCACCGAGCTGAACGCCACCTGCATCCACAAAGGGCTTTTCTTGTAAAAACCGTAAACAGTCCACGATGTGCAGGCGCGTCACGGCGGTTAGCGCCATCGTCCGATAACTAGGTCACAGCAGCATGGGTAGGGTTCAAATCCAGTGTGGCGTTTTTGTAGACACTAAAGCTGTTAAGCCAGAATGTCATACTAAGGAGGTTCTGTTAAATACAAGGGGAGAGCGAGCGAGTCAGAAACCCAGGGCACAGAGATGATGCAGGTATGATCAGAAACAATTTATTCCCTGAGACGGACAGCAGGAATAAAACAAACCAAATACTAAGAAAAAAAAGATACAATAAAATGTTCTCAATATGCTAAAATTCCCACTGAGACTAGATAAAACTATTCTAAAACGATACAATTTTCTTCATGCACTAAAATCCCACCCAGTCCTACGATGCCACCGACCCACAACCCAGGACAAATGTTCCTTATGTGTTCACGAGCTGGACAGAAATTCCTCTGGCGGAGCGGAGTCCACGCCAGCCTCGTCCCAGGCAGATGAGGACGAGCCTCCTATCCCTGTCTCATCCCTCCACTGGACTCATCACATCCCAGCCCAGCTCGCACTCCGCACTGGAGTCTGACACTCTCTGTCACCGCGGCTCCCCTTGCGTCATCGCCCTGTAAATAAACAAATAGGGGCCAGGACCATCGTCCCACAAGCTGGCCTGGCTAATAGCCATGGTGACCCTCTCCCAACACGGCTGCACTTGGTGAACAACAGTGGAGACACTACTCACAAATGCAGGCAGAGGTATACCTCTGCCCTGCTGCCAATCACACGCGTTGTCTCCTGCTGTCGCCGTTCCTGCTTTCAGGACTGGGTCTCCACGTTACGCTGACCGCCCCGTCTCCAGATGACGCGTCGCACCCCCACGATCAGGCAGTGGGTCCCTCTTTTTCCACCCTGGCCTTCATGCGTTCCTCTTCATATCTGGGGCCTCTCTCCTCCCAGTGCTCAGCCAGCTTCCTTTTAATAGGTCCTTTAAACAGCTGATAGGCCACTTTTGGACACACCCATGTCTCAGCAGGTGATCACTATCAGCCAATTTGTCCCATGCCCCGCCAATCCAGTGGATTAAAACAATGTCAACTAACACGCTAAAAACATGCAATACAAACAGAATAAAATCATGCAAATAAAAACTACACTCATATATAAAAATCTGAATAAAACCAACATAAAAGATAAATACAAATTTCCACTGTGTGACATCTGCACGTTACCTCTCCGGGTACCCCGGAGTCCAAAGACATGCTCATTAGGTTTACTGGTGATTCTAAACTGGCTGTAGGTGTAAAGGGTGTTTGTGTCAGCACTGTGATAGGACGTCCTGTGACAGCTCACCTCAAAGGGGTAACATCCAAACTTTTTTACAGAATTTTCACCTGTTTAAAACTCCAGAAGAAAAATTCTGAAACTGTAATTCCAACAGTATTCTTCGATTTGGGTATTTAGCATGTGCCTCAAACAAAATGCAGCCCTAACCTGATCCTGGGCAGGGCGATGCTCACCTGGTAGATGTTAAGACTTTGTAACATCCACCAGGTGAGCAGTGAATGACTTAGGAGGGTCACCATGTAACCCTGATCCTCTTGATGTGTGAGTGTGTGTGTAATATGTGCAAATGTGCTGAGTCTTTATTAACTCTGTGGCTTACGTGGCTTTACAGTTCATCTGGTTTTGCAGTTAAACAGGAGAAAATTACACATACAGATGTAGACGTGAGCCCAATCCAAGCAGCTATCAGTTTACCTGAGGGCGATCAGTGTGACGCTGCGTGTTGTCTCTGCAGCCGCACAGAGGTATCAGTACCATACCGTCATACATGTTTAAAAAGCAAAAGATGTGGTCTCGATGCTACTTCTGCCTCAGTGGTCAGAGCTGAAGCAGCAGAATAAAATCGACAGCTGAGTTCATCACAGACTCAGCACATTTGCACATATTACACAGACACGCACACATCAAGAGGATCAGTTAAGAAGTGAAACACCAACATCAATGCATATGTTTAACATTTGTGTACGGCCGACTTTGCTTAAACCACTGTGGTGCATCTCCACTCGATCTCAGCTGTTACTGCTGAGTGGACCTGAAAAGTTTTAGACCCAATCTGAAACAGACCAATGTAAAACCCCAAACCCAGGGAGAGCTGGAACATCCAGATTAGATCACGTGTTCACACCCTACCTGACCTGATTATTTCTAGCAGACTTCAGACCCTGTCAGACTCAGTGGACCCATAAAGCGCTGTACCCGTGTCACAGTGAGTTTAATAAGAAGCATCTCCAGTTTGAATCACGCAGATCTGGATCTGGCAACAGTGTGAGTCCAAACAACTGTCGACATGAAGTATTTTTCAAAATTTAGGGAACAAACTAGAGTCTAGTGTAGTTATCAGTCTACTTCATCAGTCATGTCCCTGTGAATAAAGGGTTTACTGTCTTTTCTGAAATGCTCCCTGTCTTCCTGGCTTTTTCAGGGCTATATCACACTAGGGGTTCTCTGTGTAGGAGGAAGACTTTGTGTGTAAAGGTTACAGGTTAAAGCTTTTCTTTGAGCCACAATCGTCCAACAGTCAGTGGCTGCAGACATGGTGGAAAGTGCAGGATGGGAGAACATGGGTCCACACTGGATGAACATGCTTAATCTTTGGTTTTCAGGAGGTGAAAGAGTTGGTTTGACTCACACACTGATACCTCTCTCTTCCCTGCAGGTACCTGAAGATCGTCCACACTTTGGGAAATCACATGCTGCAGACAGTACGAGGTGCTAAAATAATATCCATCGTAACCTGGGTCTTCCTCATCACTGTGACGAGCTCCTACATCCTGGTCTCTCTTCTGACAGACAAGCAGGTATCTGAAACACTAACAAAAGTGAGCTGTGATGAGATGCACAGTAAAGAGCTCAGCGTGCTTTACAAAATCATTCACGTCTTCTCGGCCACCATCTTCGTGACCGTCCTCGTCTGCCTGGTTTTCTTCTACTACAAAACCTCTCGCAAGCTTTCAGTGGCGCAGGAGAAGCAGCCTGCATCTGCTGGGTCCAAGAAGCTCGCCAGATCGCGCAGAAACATGCTGGTGCTGGTCAGCGTCTTCTGCGTCTGCTTTGTCCCCTACCACCTGGTTCGCCTTCCTTACGCCTACACATCCATGACCAACAACTGTTCGTGGAGCCAGGTGTTCTTCTACGTGAAGGAAATGGCGGTCTTTGTGTCAGTTCTCAATGTTTGCCTGGACCCGCTCATCTACTTCATCTTCTGCAAGGCCTTCCGGGCCAGGTTGAGCCTCAGGAATGTGATAACCGCTACAGAGGTCTCAACGGTCGCAGCAAACGCAGAGAGAAGGAGCAGCGATACGCAGAACTCCATCAAAAGGAAGCTATCGCTCACCCCAACGACAAGGACCAGCGTGCTGTAGCTTTAAGCTACAGTGATGAATACGAGCTTTAAAAACTGCAACTATGTGCCAAAGCTGCCTGCTGGTAAGAGCAGTTCCAGGATGCTGTGTGGTACCACGCTGGGCTTCAGGCTTTTCAAAGACCTACAGTGAAATGTTTCTGTTTGCTATCAAAGAGTCAAAGGCCTAAATATTAAGCAAAGTCATGTCAGTACACTGAAGTATTTTTTTTACTAAAATTTCATCACTTAGCAACTATTTATCATCTATCTTATGTTTTAAGTCTGTGACTGTAAATAATGGCCGATGGCTGGCTAAACTACAAGCTAACATATCTCAAAGCTCCCAGGTGACCGGCTGGACCACAGGTCATAAATCCTACCGTTCCTCAACAGACCAAACTAAGGGGTGAAATCAAACCTCTGACAGAATTTTCTAAAAGACTGATTTTGACATTTTAGTTATGACCTCTTCCTGCACTGATGTACCTTTAAATTGCTGAACTGATTTGATTGATTTAGCAGTTTTACGTCTGAACCAGCCTCTTCTTGTGTCAAACTCATTAACAGGAAGCAGTCCGATTTGGTCTCAGGTGAACTGGACCAGTAAAACCACTGCATGAAAACCTATGTGTTTAAAAAAGTGTAAATATGTACATTCTGATATTGTTCACCTGAACCAGAGTCACTATTTGTATGTAAACTCCTTTGTATATAAATAAATCTAATAAATTTATCACACTGAAGTAGGGTTTTGTTCCTAAGCATTAAACAGGTCACTGCTGGGCCCACGTCCTCATTTTAGGTTTGACAGCGTTTTAGTAGATGAAGGTGAATGCTTGGACATGAATTGAGCTGTGGTTTGGGGAAGGCCTCGAAGGGGACTGGCGGCGGCTCCCGGGCCTGGCAGATCCCCATGTGCTAAATAGAAGTGAAGAAGTTAAAGAACTGAAAAGGGAAGGGAGGAGGGGCACGTAAACGAGAACGAACAGCTTGTACGTAGAACTGGGGGAACCTATAGAGATGAGAACCGGAAGGAGCTGTTTGGAGGCGTGGGCCCGCTCCTGAAATTCAGATACTTTATCTCCAATACAAGTCCCTCGAAAAAGTCTGTTTCAGGCAGGCGCCAGCTTTCATATAACCAACTGATAAGACCACAGACACAGACAGAGGAATAATGACCCACTGCATTGAGAGAGGTTTTTCTACAAACATCTTTGGAAAACCTCGGCCTCTTTATCAGGAGGAAAAGGTTTGAATTTTGACTTGCAAATGAACAAATATAGCACTTCAACACACGCACGGGCTTTTCCTGCAACTCTTCTTCCTCCCACGCCCTTCCTCCATGTGTCATCACACCTTTCTGGTATAAACCTGGACCAAAGGACATCACACAGACAGGCGAAGGTCACTGTGCTCTGTACGCCTACTACACCAATAGTACCATGCAGATTTGTTATATTTCTGTGCTACAAATACTGTAAATAACTTCTGTATGCACTCAAATATGAGCTATTATAAATGAAAGATTAGTATTTCTCCTAAAAGGTGTGAATTAAAAAGTCTGTTTACTTAAGTGAAAATGATCAATACAACAATGAAAAAAAGTTTAATTATGAGTTTAAGTGTATTCAAAATGCACACAAATGGTCTGTTGTTTCACTCTTCTTGCTTGGTGTTCGCTCTCTCTGCAGTAGAGAGTCACTTCCTGTTCCTGTTCCAACACACAGTGGTGTTTTTGAGTAGTTTATCTGTGTAGCCAATTTCATTAAAGATTTATAGATAACTTCTTATTTCATAGTGTAATCTTCACGTGCTTCATCCAAAGCACACTCTCTGTGTACTGAGGAAACCTGGTCTTGTTAGGAGAGACGGCATCCATCCCACTTTGGATGGAGCAGCTCCCATTTCTATAAATATGGACAAATTTATTAAACCCCCCAAAATATGACTATCCAGAGTTGGGACCAGGAAGCAGAGTTGCAGTCTTACATGCCTCTCTGCAGCTTCTCTCCTCCTGTTACCCCCCCAAAAACCCATCTCCATAGAGAATGTGTCAGCTCCCAAACAGACAAAAAACAAACTAAAAACCAGCAACAAACAACTTAAACATAAAAAATCACAAAGAAAGAACAATACAGCATCCACATCTGAACCAAAGAGTAAAACAGTGAAATGTGGATTATTAAACATTAGGTCTGGCTCCTCCAAGTCTCTGTTAGTATGTGGCACTATGT
>VUQG01026068.1:0-13625 GCA_015106755.1 Etia nguti | reverse complement strand
GAAATGAATACCACAGAATGTACATAAGGTGCAGTTGCAGTCTGGCAGTGGGAGCAGTGTGACAGATCAACTGTTTAGGAGGGAGATGGCGAGGGGAAAGAAACTGTTCCTGTGTCGGGTGGTCCTGGTCTGCAGGCTTCTATACCGTCTGCCAGAGGGCAGCAGGTCAAAAAGTCTGTGTCCAGGGTGTGAGGGGTCTGTGATGATTTTCCCTGCCCGTTTCCTGGTTCTTGAGAGGTGCAGGTCCTGGATGGAGGGCAGGGGGGCGCCGATGATCTTCTCTGCTGCCCGTACAGTCCGCTGCAGTCTGCGCCTGTCCTGTTTAGTGGCTGCACCATACCAGACTGTGATGGAGGAGCACAGGACAGACTCAATGACTGCAGTGTAGAACTGGATCAGCAGCTCCTGTGGAAGACTGTACTTCCCCAGTTGTCTCAGGAAGTACATCCTCTGCTGGGTCTTTTTGAGGATGGAGTTGATGTTGGTCTCCCACTTCAGGTCCTGGGAGATGGTGGTACCCAGGAACTTGAAGATCTCCACAGTCGACACCGGGCTGTCTGATATGGTGAGGGGGAGCAGTGTTGAGGGATGTCTCCTGAAGTCCACTGTCATCTCTACAGTCTTAAGCGTGTTCAGCTCCAGATTGTGCTGACTGCATCAGAGTACCAGCCGCTCAACTTCCTGCCGGTATGCAGACTCGTCACCATCCTGGATGAGGCCAATGACGGTGGTGTCATCTGCAAACTTTAGGAGTTTAACAGCCGAGTTCTTGGAGGTGCAGTCATTAGTGTAGAGGGAGAACAATAGTGGTGAGAGGACACATCCTTAGAAAACATATTTATGTTACACTAGGCCTTGATACTCTCCCTCAGTTCATCTTCAATCAGAAACAAGTTTAACTATGATTGAGCATATCAACATTTGTAACAGTATACAAGAGAATAAGGAAAAACCCCATGACATCCCCTGGACTTTCTGGTGAACCTGAAAGTTCTACATCTGCCTGTTGTTTCTTTTTCTTGGCCACTTTTGCCTAATGCTTGTAAGCTGCATGGTGTTTTGAAGGGTCCTATATATTTTAGGCTTGTTTTTTTGGATTCTGCCTTGTGTCTGAACCTTTGCTCCCTCGATTGCCTCACTGCCTACCTGTGCATGATCTCTACTTTGGATATTAACAATCAGACTCGAGAGAATCAAAGATGCCTTTGTGATAATTATTTCAAAATGCAGAGTCCAAAGTATTTTAATATTTGTGTTTAAGCATATAAGTCTGACAAAGATGTGCTCAAAGTATTACAAGATGTTCCCAACAAGTTGACTCTCTTCATCTGGATGGAGTGTTTCCAGTGGGAGAAACATTTTATCACTCACTGCTGACCTGAGCAGGGGACCTAAGACCACATCTTTCACCATCTTATAGCCATTGATCAATGGTCATGAGAATTTCCACATTAATAATCATGAAAGTTAGCTACTTTTGGTCATTAAGCAGCTGCACTGTTTATAGCGCTGGGGTAAATCAGCTGAGACAGAAGACTGATGAGTCGTTTGTCCCACTGAAAACTACTTCCAGATGAACAGAATCAGCTTTACCTGGAGTAATGAGCATGCATCAAGACATGACAAGATGTTGCAGTTGTGCAAGTGCCGTTAAGCAGTCAGGTGAAGCAAATTTCAAGCGTATCTGTTTCATCAAAGAGGCCTGATATGCGTGACTGAGATTGTGTCAGTCATTGCGTGCAAATAATTGATCTAATTGACCATGACAGTTTCATCTTTAAATACCAAAGTGATTTCTCGCATGCAGACTAGACAATCGAATGTGTGTGTGAGGATAAAGGTAACCTTTCTTGTTTGTGCATGGTTAAAGTAAAAGAAAAAGAAAGTCCAACTGTTCAGTTTGTAATAAAACAAAAAATCAGGAATTGAGTGCTGAAAAATTTATTCTGGCATACAGCAAATATGGCAACTTTGTCTACCAGGGCAAACAATATGTGATGATCCTGCATGTCCAAATGAATGGAAGAAAATTTGAATGATCACATGTAATCCATTCAAAAATTACCATCTACACTGTTCCTGATTGGATGTCTGTGCATACTTATTGAACTCTTATAAACAGTTCGTGTTTTACTTTGTTACTGTCTCAAAGTTTGTTAACAAATTTTCAGTTAGGGACCGTAAATAAATATGTACATATACATATTTAATGTTCAGGTATTTGTCAGGTTGGTCACATTTCTATTCAGGCTGTACTGAGTGCAAATTCAAAATGTGCTTGGAAAAAGGTGTATGAGAGCACAACACTGTCTGTGTTTGAGAGGAAGACGTTGTGTCTGATGAGGACAGATAATTGCAGTCAGTGTTACGCCTCAGTGGGCGTTACAAAGCACAGTGATTTTTAAAACCTGAGGGTAATGACAATAACCATCATTATGCTGACCCTTCTGTAGTTGAGACAGCTCCTTTAAAAGCCTGTCATAACTCAGTGGAGGTTTGCTGATGTAAACTTGTGGACAGGCATGAAAAGATTATCTGTGTGTCTCGTCCTACTGGTGTTTTCTTTGCTAGAGTCGTTCAAAATCTTTAAACAAATTTTCAAAAAATGCAGCCTTTTCTCTTTTGGGGGGGTGTTTTTCAGTTTTGGAGCACAAGTAAAAAAAATCAAATCGTAGTGTTAAGTTGGAAGATATTTTCTCTATTTATTTTCAGACCGAATATCCTCAGTGGTGTACATTTCTGCATATTTCATATCTCCTCATTGACAAATTGATCGTCTCACTATTTAATTCTTTTTTCTAAGAGCAACGTAACTCTAACAGGAAATTACTGCAAAAAGCATTAACCTGGAATTGTTTTTGTCTATTCAAGTATTACGCTTTTAATTATTATATGTCATATTTACTGTTACAGTGGTGGACGCTCACGTTAAACATGGCCAAAGTTTTAAATAATGAAATCGATTTATGTATAAATTATCCCTGTGAGCCAAAAGTTAAAAAACACAAATCTTTTCCTACTCGTTATGATGTTAGAGGGGCCTCTAATACCTCTAATATGGTCATGCCATGCAGGGACACAGCCATGAAAGTTGAGCGAGAAAGTGTGTGTAACCTTCAAATGATCGAGTGTGGTTATTTATGGTCTCTTTCTTCCTCTTCTTTCAGCTGCTCTCTTTAGGGGTTGACATAGGGTGAGATGGAGGTAGATGATCCACTATCTCTGGCATCCTCATCTGTCACATGAATGCTCTGGATTTCTCTTTGTTCCTGTGCTGGACTGACATTAAACTGAGTGTTCAACCTGAACAAATTGGGGGTTTTTTTCATTGTACTGTCTGCTTTGAATCCTGCATTTGTCTAATTCTGCAAAAACAACAAACAAACTTACAAATACAAATAAAGACATTAAGCAAACAAACAAAAAAATATGCTGTTTATGAGCTCATAAATATGGTTATATATGCTTCTGGCAAAAGTATATGGTAGGGTCAAGAGAAAAACTGTGGTACTAAAGTCAAGTGTGGCAGAAAAGTATGTCAAGGTGGTTCAGGACATGTTCAGACACAGAGAGCCTAATATCAGGGATTTGCAGTGGTGATGGACAGGTTGACAAGTGAAGTCAGACAGGAGTCTCTGTGGACTACAACATTTGCAGATGATACTGTGTTGTTTGGAGGAGAAGTGCATTAAATCACATGGAAATATGAATAAAATATCAGGTAAATAAAGCAGACTGTTGGAGATTTAAGAAAAACTGTGCTTCACCAGGTGAGGAGGGCTCCATTATTCTATCCAGCAGAAGCAGGGACAACCCTTTACCTGAGGAACTGTTCATAATTATTGATGCTGAGAACCTCAGCGTTTTACCGAACACACTGATCCATA
Organism: Etia nguti; assembly: GCA_015106755.1. Lineage (NCBI taxonomy): Eukaryota > Metazoa > Chordata > Actinopteri > Cichliformes > Cichlidae > Etia > Etia nguti. The sequence goes on along the minus strand of VUQG01026068.1, from coordinate 9,738 downwards.
TCATCTTTTTAAAAATCATTTTACAATCATCCTCTATAAACAGCAGTTCACTGTTGCTGTTGGTTGGTTTTCACAGAAATATTTAGCATACATGGTGGGTACACGTGGGAGAAACCAGAATTCAAATGACTGGCCTTCACGATGTTTTGAGAGATTCAAGTAATGAGGCCTGCTGGCCCCAATTTGCAGCTTTCCATATAATATTTAGTGTTTCTTGGAAAATTCCTGATCATTACAGGTTGTATAAATCTCCGGCCTTTTCAGACAGGAGGGTAAACAAACGGGTGTCTTTAGAAACGCAGCAGCAGGAACACAGCAGGATGTTAATACTAGGGACATCTTAAATGATTACTTTAATGAAAATTAATAATCACCTTTTTTAGATGTTGAAAGAAAAAATATTCTCATGAAAACCATAGGTAAGGTGTTTTATTCCCCATGTTACAGCTTTAAAACCAATCATCCTTCCATTCACAGATAAAAAGTTACCAAATATTTATTTGGATTGGTCCAACTCTCCTTCTCTTTCTCCAAATGACCAGAACATTTTAACTTAATGGGGATTGATTTTACAACTCTTACTAGAGAGTGATGAGCTTTGAATGATGAACAAGAGCCTGGTTAACATTTAAAAATGGTCAAACCTTTGTTAACCTTAATACAGGTTAAATATTGTATTGTTCAAACTGATGCACGGTAATAAGTGTGTGGTTGGGGGACATGTTTACATCAGCATGTAGTTCTTGGAACTCCTCTCAATGATCAGATAAATCTAGATTTTTCAAAGAAAGTTTCAGCTTTGGTTATTTTTTCACCTAAACTTTAGTATGTGCATCTTTCTAGCTGGACCTCCTTTTGCCTTCAAAGTGACCTTAATTCCTCATCACATTTTGATTGCCAAGGTGCTGTAAACATTCATATGGAAACATATATATTTGTATATTTAAATAGCATTAAAAACAAGGATAAAAATGAATCTAAGTGGGGACAAAGGACCTTCTGAACTGCTCAGATCTGCAGCGCTGTGAGAGGCTCCATCTACAGTATTATAGCTTTCATCTGAGGTGGAGGCAAATTCTACTGCCTCCACATGGTCCCTGTTTTCCTGCTCCATGCCAGGATAGCTCTCACAGACACAGTTCCCCAACCTAACAAACTGAGAATGTTCTGTCAGGTAATCTGTTACCCAGGATCTCTCAGTATGATGTGCTGGATTATATTCAAAAAAGATTCCTACATGCATCATAGTTCTTGCGGGTATGTGTTGATCCTGTGCAGCATGTAGAGCATGGATACCCAATCCCAGTCCTCGAGAGCTACTGTCCTGCAGCTTTTAGGTGCATCCCTACTCCAACACAGTTGAATCAAATGGTTGGATTACCTCTTCAGCATGCCATGAAGTTTGGCAAAGGCCTGATAACAAGCCATTCATTTGATTCAGGTGTGTCGGAACAAGGATCCATCTAAAAGCTGCAGGACAGTAGCTCTCGAGGACTGGGATTGGGCACCCCTGATGTAGAGGAACACATTATTCTCTCTGTTCTGATCCTGGAAGGCCAATTGGAATGGGGAACCAATACACAAGTGACACACTTACACGTTCCTGCCTCGCTTTCAAAGGAATACTTGCCTATAACTCACCTCCCTGCCCACTTCTCCGCTGCTGTCCTTCTCTGCTTCCCCAGCCCATCCTTAACCTCTCGTCCACATAAACAAAGAAATATCCAAGTGAGAACTCTAACCAAAATTCACCTGTTATCAAAATCAATTCTGAAGCAATCACTTTGGGCTGAAACTACCTCTTGTTTCCTCTCTGCCTCACTCCTGTAAAAGAGACACTTACCTGCACAATTACCTGTAATGACTCCCAGTTCTGTCCTTTCTAGTAACTCCTGTAATGAAGCTCTTTTAAACTGCAGTCTGTCTCTGGGTTCAGCTCCTTTGAGTCCAAGCATTTTGTTAGTTATGACAGAGAAAGAGACAAATACCCACTAATCGGTGCTAAGCAACAGACTAATAAAATACTGTCAGTCACTAAAACTGAAGCACAAACCTCAGTGTGGAGTGTTTGGGCCTTCTGTAATGAGCCAATCTGCCTGTCCGGTGCATATTCTGTTGTTATCCGTAAAAATAAACGGCAGCATTAGAAAATAAACAAGCGCTCTTCTTTTATTGAGTCAAGCAGTTGGTTAACCTGGCTGGTGTTGTACTATGTGGAGATAGTGCTAATAAAAAGCTGTAGATGCCTACAATGATCATATAATATTTTTGGGGGGGACTCATGTCTATTCTCGGTATATTAAAAAGATAAGGGCCTCATCAAAGGCATTAGAAACAATGCTGCTCTGTCATCACTTAACATAACTGTTGTGTGGCAGATAAAAGCTCAGATATCTCTTCTAGACTGTGTACATTTGAGTCTTCTTTGTGGTTTTCCAGCCTACCGATGTAATTCTGACATTTTTTATTCACATATCAGAAAAGAAACCGTTTGTGTTTTATGTATTAAAGTTATTAAGGAGTTTGTATGGTTTGTGAATGGCAGGACTAGTACATGATATATTGAGTACAAAAACTGTATACTATTTTTTTCAAGCATGGTATTTCTTTTATAAATTTTAAGATGTAAAGATGAGTTAAAAGAAATGAGAAAAATCGTTTTTTCTTCCACAGAGACATTGGCAGGAGCTCGGTCACCTGTCTGACTAAAAGTGTACTTAACAGCCGACATAACCATCGGAAATCTGTACCTGCTGCTTTGTGAAAGTCATGAGTCAGAGGGCTGAGTGACAACTTATTCAGAGCTTTTCAGATAAATCAGAAAGATGGAGCCGTCTGGCTGGGAATAAGAACGTAATTAATTTTATTTCCTGAGGTGATCGAAGGTAGGTAGGCACTCCACCTCAACGTGATAGAGCTATACAGCAGAAACTTCTTAGAAGTGTTTTTTTTTCTATTGCAAAATGTATAATTTCAACTGCAATAGAGTCCCTACAGTTGGTATAAATGTTTACTGGATTATACAGAGGCATACCTGCCCCCGAAAAGATTACAGACATAAATTGTATAGACCTTTTAATGAAAATCTAATCTTTTTCAGTCTAATTAAATGAAGGGTATCTCTTATCCACTGAGTATAACAGGGAGATGTTGCTGATTTCCACTTAGTCGATATTGATCTTCTAGCAACTAAGGTGGCAAAAATTAGGGTATCATTTTCCAGGGAACTGAGGGAAAGACCCCACACAGCACACTAAGAGCATTTGAATGGATGGATACATGGATGGATGGATGGGCAAAGGCAGAACATGCTTATGGGGTTCAGGCAACAAACTACAGCCGCGGCAATCTGCTAGTCATACTTCATATTCAGAACTCTACTTCTTAGGTTGTGTTTACATATATTACATTGTCTTAATCAGTGAAAGGAGTTTGTCACAACACTGAATTTTTCTGAAAACTTTAAGTGTCCCACTTCCTGTATGGTTAACCTCTTGAGCCCATGTGATCCAGATCATAAAGCTGTGGAATAAGCTCATATGTGAGTCATACAAAAAGGAATCCAAAGAAACTTTGAGTCTGATTGTTGCTGAATTGCTTTTGTTTAGCCTTTTTGCTGTTTTTCAAGGTCACAAATAAATTTTGATTGTCCACAAAAGAAATACTGAATCAGACAGTCCTCACCATAAAAACTCTTGTAAGGCACCTTGACAGTAATTCAAACTCTGACCTCTGTGTCACCAGCATGAATATGCAAATAAGCCTGGAAATTATTCAGTCCAATGAGCCATTGCTTGATCAGCGTGAAGCTTTTGTCAAGCATTTGGTTGGAGACTAATAAAAGCCGTTTAACCCACACCTCATCTTCACATTCAAGACACACAATACTGACACTAATGTCCACTTTGAATTAGGAGGCGTGAAAGCAGATCCTAAAATACGCATTCAGCCATGCAAAGTTTGGAGTGTCTAAGAAGTTCTTGGATTAAAAAAAAGAAAAAGTCTTGTGAAAATGCTTCTTAAAGGGGATTAAAAGCCTTCAAAATAAAATGAGCACCAGTACAGGACATTATTAACACACTTCAGGTGCATCTACTTTTGGTTTTTGATGAGCTTTGAAGAATGCAGTCAGAAAACTCCCACTCTAGGGACTTCTGGCCTTATGGAGGTGAGTAATGCACATCTTCTGCACCAAAAGTGTCTTTTTAAATTCAGACATTGTTTATGCTGTAATTATGTAAACTAACACAAACAAACAAACTGGGGTTGAATCCTGAGGTCTCACTATTTCATGAGGTCTCACTATTTAGTGGAGTATGAAAAATGTACGTTTTTAAGCGAAGCCTTTGATACGTTCTCTCTCTCTCTTTTTAACATTTAATGAAAAATCTCTTTAAAATGAAAACTTCAGAACTGCTGTAATTTATGTTCACCTCTTCTCTTTATAAAATGTTATTTCAAAATAAATGCATCGTCTCCCAAATGATCATTTGATGGTTTTATCAGCAACAATTCAGAGCCTCACACACAGGATCTGAAAACAAAGCTCCCATCACTGGGACCCAACAGGAAATGTTTGTAAGCTCTCCTCACCCACTCATACCTGAATGTGACTGAGCGATGGAGTAGTGATGGAGCAAAGGAAGAATAAAGTAAAGAAAAAGAAGAGCCAAGTAAAACCTGAGCCCCCAGTGTAGTTTTCATGTGTTTCCTCCTGGCCCGGTCACTGTTATGATCCATGATATCAGCTGTTCTCCAGAGTCCGAGCTATGGTCTGATGGACTCCAACTCCACTTTTGTGGACAGCAGCTGTTCTGCTCTGGATTTTCACTGCAAGCTATGTGGCCTGTTTAAGCAACACAGGGTTCAGGTACCTGTACACTGAACTCACTATCAGCAGTGCAGAGCAAGGGCTACAGTCACTAACTGCAGTCCAAGGCGGTGAAGTTGGAGGAGGTGTTTAAGTACTCATGTAGACCATGAATCTAAGACAGAAACAACAATTATGCTTTTATTTAATCACATCTTATTTTTATTTGTGTTTTGTGTACTATATCACTTTAAAATAGAAAGGCATTTCTGTAACCTTGGGACAATACTTCTCACTTTATTTGCATTCCTCATTTTTCTTTTTGTGTACTTTATTCATTCTTGCACTGTGCACGTTTCTCAGATACTGAGGGGGGACAGGGTCAGGGCTCACTAATCACACATGTCCTCTTCACCTTGCTGATGTCTGCATGACTGAAGCATGAGGCTTTGTACTGTGGCTTCAGTACACCATCACAATTGACTTGAGAGTGGACCTTCAGCTTAAAAACCAAAATAATGTATTAATTTTCATATGGCAATTACATTTTCACTTGCTGAGAAGTAATTTGACATTTCACTGATAAACACTGGCATTCAAGTAATCCTTATATTTGCAAAAACTTAAAAATATGAAATAAATATGACATTTAGTTTTAAAAAGAATGGTTTTGTTTTGATATATTTCTTTGTCCATATGCTTGGTTTTGCTGTTTTTTGAGGAGTTATTGCCATTAGTGTCAAATAATGTAGGCCAGCCTATGTCTTTATAAACCTCACTCATTTTGATCTTGACCTGATTTCGACTTAAAATTCTTTTGCAATAATTTGCATTTTTTATGTGTTTAATTATTTCTGGTTTGTTAAAATCAAACATTTTACCTCTTTGTCATTGCACCTAGAGTGCTTAAAACATCTTCCTGATTTCTTAGTTTGTTTTTTAAAAATTTGTCACAGTTGCTTTCTTCAGATCAAATTCAAATCACATTCTAATATCAGACAAAGACAACCTGAGAAAATATGAAATGCAGTTTTTAAATGATTATGTCATTTATTAAGGGAAAAAGTTATCCAAACCTACCTGGGCCTATGTGAAAAAGTAATTGCAGCAATGCAAGCAAATTCACTGACTGATTCCTATCAGTCTGGAGAGGGTTACAAACACTATTTTTAAGGCTTTGGGACTCCAGGAGTGGCCGACCAGCCAAAATCTCTCCAGGTATCAGTGACACATCCAGGAAACATCCAGCATCCACCGAGAAAAACATTGAAGAACTGCAGGCCTGAAACAAAGTCTCATCTCACATTTGCTAAAAAAACGTCTTAATGATCCTGAAGACATTTGGGAAAATATTCTGTGGACTGATGTGACAAAGCTGAGTCCCGTTACATCTGGCATAAAACAAAAAAACTGAAAATAAAGTCATACCAATATCAAACATGATGGTGGTAGTGTGATGATCTGGGGTTGCTCTGCTGCTTCAGGACCTGGACGACTTGCTGAGAAGTCCACCTCTGAATGGCTCAAATACCATTAAGGTTTTGGGCTGGACTAGTCACAGTCCAGATCTAAATCTTATAGAGAAGGTTGGGGGTTTTTGTGTTTTGTTTTTTTTTTTGGGGGGGGGGGGGAATTCCCATTTTTCTTTTTTCCCTTCTCTTTGAATGAAGCATGTGGGGAGGAAGAAGAGGTCAAGTCCAACCCATTTAAATATGAATTGCCAAGCAGACAATCCGGGTAAGTGTTGTGGAGCTACATTTGGCACTGGGGGGAAAGGACAGGGAGCATCTTGTAAATATTCTCCAGACCCATGTAGAGCAGCAGAAAGCTCAAGAGTGAAAAAAAACAAGCTGCACAACAGCAGTTTGGCCTGCCTCAGCTGGAGGTCCTGGTACTCATCAAGCCTTAGGCCTGCATTACAACACACAGATCAAGAGGATACTGGATGACTCTTCCAGAGGCTGCACCAACTAGGATCCTCCCAGCCATGTGATTCCTTTTCTGTTTCCTCTTTCTAAGCTTGAACTTTTTTTTAAATTTCTAATATCACAAACGCTGCTTCAAATTGATCTAAAAGCTCAGATTCACCCTTTTTTTTCTTCTCTTTTCTTTTTATGATGTCACAGCATAGCTATCTCAGGCCCCAACGAACAGATGCTCAAGTTATAAATGATGGCTGTAGAGGTAGAGCGGGTCATTTATCAATCAGGTCCACTCCCAGCTACTTTGTCTGCATGTCAAAGGATCTGTGTGCAAGATAGTGAACCTCAAGTTGCCCCCAATGCATCCATCGCAGTGTCAATGTCTGCGCGAATGTTAGGCAGCGGGCTTGGGTATAGAAAAGCGCTTGTATGAATGAGTGTGTGATTGGGGGCATGAGCCTTGAAGTAAAAATGAGGCTGTTTATAAGAAAACAAAAACAAAAAATACTTTTAGTATAAAACTGTTATATAAGTACTGGTCAATTTGCCATTTAAGTTGTGAGAGGCAGCCAGAGACTTTGAAGAGAGAATAATGCAGCTCATTTTAGACAGAGGATGAAGTGAGGAGCTGCACCAATGCCCAGCTTGACATAAATAATGTTTATTTTGAATTCCTTATGAAAAAAGCATAGTTAAAAATAAGAAATAGAGAGAGAGCTGGACATAAGCATTAACAGTGTACTCTAATAATAGCTTTGATTGTTGTGAGTGAGGTTATCAATTATTTCCTATTAGATGAATACTACTCTGTGGACACTGTGTAAAATGTAAATAAAAACAGAATACAATGATTTGCATTCTGCATAGACTCATATTTTATTGCATTTGTGGATGGGACAGGAAACTCAAAAATTACCACTCTTAGCTCATGAGTCTGAGCTGCCTCTGCACTGACTGCTTAAAGATTAAACTGATGTCAGGCGTCATACTTTAAGATGGACATGCTTGCTTTGAGCATATTCATATGTGTTTGTGTGTACAGATGAGGGTCTCTCTTGACAGTGGTGCCACCCTGATGGCTGGTGAGCGCAGGACAATGGATGGCTGAAAATGAATTTGGACAGCTGAGTGACCGCGGGGCAGCCCCGGCCGAGGGTCGTCGTCTGATGACCTTGTGCTGTCTGCCGTGGAAAGCTGATCTGACAGCACGAGGCCCGAGGCCGCAGACACACATGTAGAAGAGCAGATAGCCACCAGGACACAGACTGACTGACTGTCAGATGTGGAGGCAGGAGGAGAGTGAGGGCTGCGAGGCGTTGAGCCATTACCAACAACACTTTGCACATCAATTAAACAATTACTACTCTCCTTTGAATTGGCATGTGCAGAGTTAGCCTGATGAGTAGATCAGACTGCGACATGTTAGACGTGTCAAGAGTTCAGTCCCTGTACTCACTCAGTGATGTGATATCCAAAAGCAACATATTAAGTTCCTGAGGTGTCGTTTTATTTTCTTTGAAAACTGAATTTAATGAGTTGGGCAAACTCTCAGCAGTGCACTCATTGAAATCAAAAGTAAAAAAATGTCATGTCAGAATAACTAAAACAGTTAATTTCAGCAACTTGACCCCTAACTGATAAAATTCCAACACTATGTTTAGATAAGGGGCAGCACAGTGGCACTGGTTAGCACGGTTCCCTCACAGTATTAAGGTCCTGATCTCAACTCAACCACCTGGCCAGAACCTTTCTGCGTGGAGTTTGCATCTTCTGTCTGGGTACTCTGGATTCCTCACACAATCCATAGACATGCAGTTAGTGTGGTGAACTGGTGAATCTAAATTATCCATAAGTGTGAATGTGCCAGCGTCAGGCTGGCAAGCTGTCTAGCGTGTACCCTCCATTTTGCCCCATGATAGCTGGGATAGGCTCCAGAATAAGCAGAAGAGAATGGATGGATGTTTAACTAAACATGATTAAGATCAAGTACAGTATAAATTTGGTGGTTAACTAATTTTTCTTAGCTTTTGGGGTTCAATAGGGAAACTGTTCTTAAAGTAATATATGAAAATCCTGGATACTGGTCTGCTACGGCTGGAATTATTACTTAGTGTCTAATTCACCACAAAAATAAAGTTCCAGATCAACTCATGACTATGGATCACATGCTGACCATTTTCCAGGAGTGGGCTTGAACTCAAGCATGCTCAGCTGTTTCCTATTTCCACTTTCTGTTTATTGCCTGTTTTTCAACTCCATGTAAAATAGGGCTGGGTATCGATTTCGATTTCTATAATCGATTCGATTCCGATTCACAAGGAAAGAAATGTTATAATTCTGATCATTTATCAGTACGTATCTATATTTTTATATCTTTGTACAAAAACAAAGCTGACACTTGTGAGACTTCATCAGAGGTGTAAACATCACAACAGATGCCTTTGTGTCAAAGTAACTGAGGATAAAACACAGAAAAACATGAAAGATTTTCCTGGCCTGGCTTTTTATAGCAGATAACCCACTTAAAAATATTCTGCAGTAGAACAAAAACTGAAGAAAGCCATGAATCAACATACAGTGGCTTGCAAAAGTATTCGGCCCCCTTGAACTTTTCCACATTTTGTCACATTACAGCCACAAACATGAATCAATTTTATTGGAATTCCACGTGAAAGACCAATACAAAGTGGTGTACATGTGAGAAGTGGAATGAAAATCATACATGATTTTAAACATTTTTTACAAATAAATAACTGCAAAGTGGGGTGTGCGTAATTATTCAGCCCCCTTTGGTCTGAGTGCAGTCAGTTGCCTATAGACATTGCCTGATGAGTGCAAATGACTAAATAGTGTGCACCTGTGTGTAATCTAATGTCAGTACAAATACAGCTGCTCTGTGACGGCCTCAGAGGTTGTCTAAGAGAATACTGGGAGCAACAACACCATGAAGTCCAAAGAACACACCAGACAGGTCAGGGATAAAGTTATTGAGAAATTTAAAGCAGG
>VUQG01026061.1:0-24737 GCA_015106755.1 Etia nguti | reverse complement strand
ACTAAATAAAAAAAAAAAAAATATATATATATAATAAATATATATATATATATATATATATATATATATATATATATATATATATATATACACACACATATAGATAGATAGATAGATAGATAGATAGACAGACAGATAGGGCTTTCTTATTTTACTTGTGTCTAAAAGCTCTTTTTGGGATAGGAGTGCAAAATTCCCATGAAAACTCACTGCACCACAGACACATTGCAGCAAATGACTTTAGATTATACTATAGCCTCCTAAGACCCGAACTCTTCCAGAGCATGCATTTTTCATTTCTCTTTGATATTCGGGCATATTGGGGCCCGATGAATGTAAAAACAAGATTTTATTTTTTTACCTGATTTTTGTTTCTATGAAAAATGAGAGCCACAAATGAGGATATTCGTTTAAAATTTTGATAGAACAGTGGCAGTATAATGTCCTCGTAAGTGGATATCAGGCCCTTGTAGAGCAAAATTGAGTATTTTGGTCTAAATAACCCAAAATGTGATGTCCACATATGTGGACGCAGGGTCCTAGGAGGTTAAAGTTGAATTTAACCCTTTATCAGGTGAGGACTCATATATATAGTAGCTTGCAACATATTTTTTAAGGTACAAAAGGAAAATAATCTTGTGATGTCCTCCAAGGACACCCTAGGCTTGAAATTCTGAAGTTTATTTTAGTTGCTGCTTGAAAAGCCATTCATCTATTTTCTACCACTTATCAGGTTTGTGTTATGGGGGGCAGCAGCCTGAGCAGAGAAGCCCCAAGTTCCCTCACTACGGCTATCTCTATCAGCTCATCAGGTGGGAACCTAAATCATTTACAAGTCAGCTGAAAGATATAATATCTCTTGCGAGTCCTGGGTCTCCCCTGGGGCCATTCTGCTAGTAGGAAATGCCCGAAACACCTTACCTATGAGGCGTCCAGCAGTCACCTGACTAGGATGCCTCCTGGTTGCCACCTGAACTGGCTGCTTTTGATGTGGAGGAGCAACGGCTCTACTCAGAGTTCCTCCAGAATGACCGAGCTCTTCCTCCTATCTCTAAGTGAGAGCCCAGATACCCTGATAAACACAGTGTAAGAACCATCTAAACTTACAAAAGCATTCCTAAAAACTGAGCCTACTCATGAGAGGACCACATGCTGATTCTATGAGGTGATAGCGTCATGATATGTGTGTGTGTCAGAGGACCCCAAATGCAGACTTAAACTCAGGCAGACAGAATGAAAACTTCAAGCGCAGTAGGAAACAGCCCAAATGGGAGAAAAAAAAAATCCAGGAAACCACAAGAGCAGGGAAACAAATACAAATCATACTAGAAACATCTCAGGGTGGAATAACAAATGCACTGACAAACGATAAGTAGAAAACTGAGGCTACTTAAACACAAAAGGCTCCTCATGGGAAGTGAACACAGCTGGGGAACAACACAGGTGCAAACAATCAGGGAAACAAGAGGAAGTAAAAGTGAACACAAGACAGACAGGACAGATAACTTTAAAGAAGCCAAAGCAGACAGTGAAATGTGATAAATAAACAGTGAAACACAGACACAAAGAACTTCCTACACAAGAACTGAGACAAGAGGATGGATCGAAACCCTGAAACAATTAGGAACTGAGAATGAGACTAAAAAGGAAAATACGCGAAGAACAATTTAAACAAAACTATAAGCACGAACTAAGGAAGGGAGAAAGAATCCACAGAATCAGTGTGATGTGGTTTATCCCAACTTGCAAAGTGAAGAGAAGTGTTTCTTCTTTTCCCTCATAAAATTAAATATCATACATATCATATCGTAATATACACTGTAAATGTGCAAAACTGACTCTGCATACTGACATGATGTAAGACACGGGCTTCAACTGCAGTGAAATGTAAATCTGGAACATTTAAATGTGACCTTCAAGTTTCTTTGCCTCAATAACTCATTAATCTCTGTTCTGTTACTCTACTGGCAGGAATCATCACCAGTCAGTTTTTCTTCAAAATTTTTAAAATCTGTGGATTTCCAGAGACTTGGAAAAGTTGCTGCAGCACTCCATTTACAGTCCACTTCATAAACCTAGAGTTAAACAAGATGACTTTAACAACTGTAATAAAGTTTCTATGTTTTCTGTATGATTACACTGCGCAGCTCAGTTTTTGTTTTGAAAGTGTTACATCCTGTTTGATTTTCTTCTCCAGGGTATAGAAAATATATTTTATTATTTTTAAACTGTCACTTTTTGTGATTAGAACAATGAAAAAACCGGATGACCTTTAAACCAGATGACCTTCCTGATGCAACCTCAAAGGGGACTTGAGTCCACCATTTTTAACATCTTACGTAACGACGACATTTGCAAATTGAATTATTTCCCATAATAAATCAGCAACACATTTCCAAACATTCTGCTTAATTTCAATCAAAACACGGTGAAAGGAACCCTTTAGTTTGCATCTGACTAAGTGAGGGGCTTTGAGCATGTCCTACTAGGAGGAGGTGCCGGGGCAGACCCAGAACACGCTGGAGAGAATCCTTGGTGCCTCCAGAAGACCAGGAGGAGGTGGGAGGGGAAAGCGGTGGCATAGGCATCTCTGCTTTGGCTGCAGCCACCATGAAAAACGGCTGGATGTATTAGTTAAGATACATTTTTATGTATGTTTGAATTTAACTTTAAGGCAATAAACAAAAAAGGAAAAACGTAGCCATTGCCTATGTTAAAGTGTTATCCCTTGGCAAATATAAGCTGACCACATTTACTTTCAGCCCAAGTAAGAGCCACATATGTGTAGTTAGAGATCTGCCAATTAAATCAGAGCCTACTGCTCTCTATGTGCACCCGCTTTGTATTTAGTGGCAGTTCATTTGAATGCATTTTGTTTTCTCTGTCTGACTCATTTCAAAGATGGAAGAGGTGGAGTCCCATTGAGATATACATTTTACATAGATTTGAATGTGTGTGTGTGAGTGCTTGCGCTTATGCTAACAGCAAATATAGTTAAGAGGATGCAGAGAGTAAAGAGAGCTGCAGCATGTTAGTAAATGACACAAAAAAGAAAATCATTAATTAAGGCTGCTTGTTTGCAGTTAAAAACCCCAATAACGCAACAGTCCTGTACTAAATCATCTGATCTTATTGAGGCTCCATTTTATGTTGCTGGATATTATTAAATTAACACCAAACATTCAGCCTACTTTTACAAGCAAAGACAAAAAGCTTGAAGCATGACCTGCTGCACAGCATGTCAAACAAACATGGACCCCTATAGTCAACAGAAAAGGTAAGAAGCACACTCAGCTGTGTACACAGTCTTATCACAAAGTAAAGAACTACCACCGGTGTGATATTGGCACCTTAAAACAGTTTACAGCTATTAAATCATGAGGATGTGTGCTTTCGAACAATGTTTGTCAAATATCATCCATAAACGAGCCATACTATTTAAAAATGTTGGGAATGTCCTTTGAAATTCTTTTTTTTCTTTTTTTTTTTGATTTTTGTATTAAGGCCAAGCTTAGAATTCAGTATTTTATAGCATAAAGTATATGTTAGACCTGCAGTAAAACATCACAGGGAAGCACAGGCATGAATCTAAGCGTTTTAACTGTCATAAACAGGTGTCAGAGTTGGTTTGCTCCACCCTGCCATAGGACTAAAGGTAACACTGATGGCTGTGCCATTGTGTAGTGCAACACAATGACCCATTTTGACCCACCATACTAAAACATCACATTAACATCTAATCTATATCCACAAAACTTGAATTATACATATGTTATACCGTTATCAAGTTGCCTAGCAACCACCTATCAACAGGTTAACAACACTGTAGCATGGGCATGTAGTAGTATACTTCATCTGTGTAGTTTTTTATGTTTTTATGGTTATGCTCGCAAAGTATTCAACACTGAAAAAGACTTCCTGGATTTTAATTCCTTTAAAAACTTACTTTAGCACATATTTAAAAGTTTACAGATACTTTTTGGAGTAAAATGTAGCAAAAAATCCAAACTCACCACCTTTGAACTGGTCTCTTTCAAACTCTTTTCTGCCTAGTGACGAGGAAACAGTACAGTGTTTTTGGACTTCACAGGGTGGACCATGAACGTTATGAAGAAAAAAAAAAACAAATCCTATTTTTATTTAAACTAAACCTTTGTTTTGTTTAAAAAAATAAATAAATAAATAAAAAAGCTGACAGGCCCATTTTCAGTTAAGAGGGATGCATTTATGCTGCTAAAAACATAAACGTCTGAGATTACTGCAATACATGCTAGTATTACCTCAAAGAAGAGTGAAAGGGCATGTAAAAACCTAAAAACATTAAATAATTAAATTACAATTTTAAAAGATGCACTTCTTACTAATGATCTCCTTTGAAATGGTGTCTTCAATCGATAAAAGAACCACACTGACAGTTTTATACTGCCTCAATCGTCCCCTTAAATATTGGATTGTTACATACCATCACAGACATTACCTCCAGTAATAAATGACCAGTGGGAGTTTAGCGGTGTCCCATTCCCTAATGTAAAGTGACTAAGGCTAAATATCTCCTGTTTTCAGCATTGAGGCAAAACCTTCGCCATCAGCTGAACCCCTCTCTGTGGCAGCAGTGCCATCTCCTGCTGAGCTAAGCACAGAGCATATTAGCAGCCTGTCATGCTGCTGCTGCTGAGAGGATTACACTTCATATGTGTGCATGACCATCATGATCTCCTACACACGGGCCCAGCTTTTTACAGACCATGAAACAGATTACACCTGCATAGGGCAAATCCCACTGTTCGACTGCACACTTGTTACCCCACCTCTGTCTCTCTGATGGAGAAAAAAAAGTCCAAAAGCAAAACAAAAAACTCATCCGGACTTGTGTTTTATTATTTGTGTGCACGCATGTTCTCAGTGATGACACGAGAAAGAGACACCCTTCCATATGCAAATATATAAAATAAAATAAATTAAATTAAGATAAAATTCACTACTGCCAAAACAATCAGAGCATAGATAAATGTGAACTTTTCCTAGTTGTATCTAACGCTACAGCGCAAATGCGCACACGTCAACATCTGTGAGGAAACCAGAAGCCAGAAAATGGGTTAAAAAATCTGTTTGAGCGCAGTGTTTTTACACTGAACAATTCCTCGCCTGCAGCACCCAGAAGTGAACAGCAGGCGACCCGGAAGATTTGAAGTCCGACTGAGAGCGAGCAGAAAGAAGACTCTAATCCTTTTTAAAAAATTATTTCCTTCCTCGCTGGTTCAGGTATGTTGGCCACTCGATGCAATTTCTCTGCCTCTTTTTGCTTTTTTTCCCCCTCCTTACCCCCTCTCTCTCTCGCTCACACACACACGCAGCTGCTCCGTGTCGCTTCGTCACCGTTTCTATTTAAGTCATGCAAAAGTTGGAATTTAAAAAAGCGCATTTGCAGCGCATTAATGGCGAATAATCACTTCGTTTTTCGGCCGCAGTGCCACTTAAAGCTTCCACGGTGCGTCAGGATTATCATCGACGTTTGGATTTATGGCTCAGCAGCTGCAGAGCATTCAGCAAAGGCATGATGATTGTTGTAGGAAGTGTCAGGGCTTTTTTTTTTTCCTCCTCCTCGAGCCGGGCTATTCAAACCTGCAAATCAAAGTAAACAATCATTCGTACGCTTAATGCAAACATGCCGCTAGCAGATGCGTCGCAGCAGCGTTTAATCACATCCGGAGAATTATCTGCTTATAATATTCGGATCTGCAGAATATGGCGTCCAGTGCTTATAAAAATAAGACTGGGCTGCCATTTTTGTTTTCCTTTTGTCTGAAATTTTTTAATAAACTGTCTGAGAATGTGGGAGAGGCGGCGGACAGACCGAGGAGAGCGGAGGATCGTGTCTCTCCGGAGGGAACTGCTCGCGTTTAAAGCTGCTCGGGTTAAGATTTGCACAGCGTTTCGACTCCCTTTTTTGTTTTTAACGGAGGGTTAAATCAGCAGAGCAGGTACAGAAATGGGGAAAGTTAACGCCAACTTTTGTTTCAGGGAGAAGTTAGGTTTCATTTTTTAGGGGCAATCTCGCAGTCTGGTGTATTTTTAAAGGTGAAATATCGAGGTTTAAAGAGGATGTTCTGGATTTAAAATGTGCTGCCAGCAGACCCAGACTGACTAACAAATTTGTGATCGTTAGGATCTGAAAATGTGCAGATCGTCTACCTATGCAATAACAGTTCATGCAAAATTAACAGCATGAAGCATGATTGTTTTTGGAGCCTCAATAAAGCTTTAAAAGTCGAAGGAAAATGTTATTTAACCCAATTATTTATGCTACATAAGCCACTGATAAAAGCTCCATGATTTCTATTTTCTGAGTGTATATTCACACCTTTTTCTCTTATTAATAATGCTATTAATAAATAGTCATAACAACCACAAAGTATCAAGGTATAAATATTAACGAACCCAAAATAGGTCATTTTAATCTGCCATGTCTGCAGCTGTAAATATTAACATGTTTAAAACACATACATTTCAGAAAGTGACAGGGCAGATCTTGTTATAGTAAAAGCTTAAAGCTGATCTGTAGTACCACATTAACCTATAAGGGTCACTGACCTGATGTGTCCAAGTGCATCATATGATTTATTTAATTCATCACCTGTAGGAGCTTATTTCTTCTGAATAAAACCAGTAACATTTGAAAAGTGCCACAGTAACCTCAGAGTTTTAAACAGCATTATTAAGTTCATTAAGTGACATTTCTTGTTGTTGCATCACCTGATTTTTCATTTTAAACTTGAACACCTGGATTAACTTTTGCGTTTGGTAGCAAGAGTAAACATAGAGTTGTTTGAATGAAATAAAGATTTATTTTTTTGTAATTGGTTAACATTTTCCTACATGCCATAAGCTGAACTTGCCTGTTTTAATGATAGTAAAACAGAAATTAGGCACAGAAAACATGCATGTCATTTGGTGAAATTTGGTCACAACGTTTAACTCTACAAGTAAAATCTTATAAGTCATCCATTTAGAAACCAAGTTTCATATTGTCGGTAAACCTGTTAGTTTAGAGAGAGAGCAGAATAAACATTAGTGTGAAACTTTACTTATTTTACTTATACTTACTTTATTTTAAAAAGCTGTAGGGCTGAAAAAGGCAATCTGATATTGAAGCAAAAGTCAGATAACTGTTTTTAATTATTACTGAGTCATTTTTGTCATTCGCTGGATATTCATTATTGTGATGCTCCTTTCCATCAGATGATCTGCTAAACTTAAAATCATTGGTTAAAAACGTCACAGTGGGCTGTGGGAAAAGATCATTTTGACTATTTTCTTCAATCTAATTCATTAATCGAGATTGACTGCAAAGCTCTACGTGTGGACAAGAGCTCCTTTCCCAAACACCTGCATAACTTGGATGTGCAAGTCTTTTTCTTTTCCTACCGACTGGAAATAATTACACCTTTAACTTGGCATACTCAAGGTCAGATGCAGTACTACAAAAAATGAAACTAATCTGGCCAAAATTGGCACAATCAATCCTTAAGTAAGCAAAGCAATGCGGTCCTGACAGTATAGGACGTAAAAATTAACCTGCTGATTGACTGCTGACGACTTGAGCGTCCCGCTGCTGTTGCATGCATTTTCAGTGTGTCAGGATGTCGCGTCAGAAAGTGGCACAGAGACGTCCAGCGCCTGACGGACTCCTAAACTGAGCCTGCTGCCTTAAAACAGTACTGGTCCGGGAACTGAAACGTATCCCCACTGGCATCATTAGAGAAATATTTTGTGGGGTGCACTGTACGCTCGTACCCCTGAACATATCCGTTTTGTTTCTCTTGGCTCGCGGATGTGGACTCTGTTCTGCCTCTGCTAAGCCAAACAGACTTAGGAATGGGAATGTGTGCCAAAGCATGCAATGCGAAATGTTTTAAAAAGAACTTCATACGGGGTTGAAAAGAGAAGTTATGGAAAGAAAGGCCTTCGGGTCAGGGCTCGAGCAGTTAGTAACTTTCTTTGCCTGAAAAATAGGAGAGTTTCTGCTCACCTGGTCAAACCAGCTACTCGATCAAGCACTGTTAGGTTTGTGCTCGCATGTGCCATCATAGTCAACCAGGAAAGAAAACAATTAAGGTTAACAGCTGAGTCATTTACAAACGAGTGTAGCATGTTGTGTCTGTGAAGCAATAAATGTAGTCTGTGTTTATAATTGGATTACTGACCTTCTGGTTTAGGCACTGGCTGTCTTTTGGGTCTTGCTGTACTCTGTGCTGACACTGTGCAAACTTTGCTCTGTTGCCCATAAGACTCTTAACCAGCCGGGGCCCCATGTGTCAAGGAGGAGACAGAGAGAGCGGGAGATTACGATCTGAGCCACTTTGCTTCTAACATTTCTGTTTTCTCTGATAACTGTTCTTCTAGCTAGCTGTCGTAATCTTGCGCGAGCCTCTCTCTTGGGCAGCATGCCCATCATGCAGACTTGTGGTTGGAGATCTTAAGGAAAAGCCTGACATCACTCACAAAAAAAACCAAAAACTCACCGAATGCAACTTGGAAGCATCCTCCCTGCTATCAGTGATGAAGATGAAGTGTGAGAAAACAGCATTTTCTCATACACTTTTCGGGAAGCAGGAGGACTCATACAGGGTTTCTTTGAAAACGCTGTCACAAGACTGGGAAAGATTATCTCAAATTATCACGTCTAACAGTCAGCTGCTGCACGCGTGGAGAGCTACTGACACATGTTTTAACCGCTGTTTGCTACATGAACAACAGATCCACACATAAATATATAGGACATCGTTTTACAGGGATTCTCACGACAGTGGTTTCAGACAAGATCAATCTGAGGAGACATAAACTGGCAAGCAGTGAAGGAAGTTCAAAATAACTTCCTCCATTGTTATTTAAAACTTATAAACAGTCACTCACCTGTGGAACCAGGGATAAGGTGTCACACGTAAATTTGGAAATCCCCGTCTTGTAAGTCTTAGTACAGATGTTTCCTCAGTACTGATCAGCATTTAGAGCACCCTTCACCTTTTTTATAACCCTTGTGTATTTATTTCAGGATGGCTGAACCCCGCTTTAACAACCCCTATTTTTGGCCTCCCCCTCCTGCCATGCCTGGTCAGGTGAGTGACTGTGGTATTCACCCTTGTTTCTAAACATCTTAACACTAGACTATATGTGACTGTAACTTTTAGAATATCATATTTTGCTTTTGTTTTAAATATATATTTTTAAATGATCTAGAAAAAATAGAGCATTCAATATTTCATTTCTTCATATTTTGCTTCCAAGGAGCCGGACGTTCTTCTAGTATTTTAAATAGGTCTTGAGCAATAGTTGTCCAGACTTTCAAAGTTGTTCTTTGGACCATGGCTGGAGGAATAGATTTATGAATGAGTCAAGCATAAACAAAGCACCAAACTCAAGCGATGAACCAGTGTAGTGTCTACATAAAACAAGCGATCAACAAAATGCCAAAATTAACATGGTTTGAAGGCATAAAATAGTATTTTTACATCAGCAAGGTGATTTCAAAAGAGTTATTAGCTGAAAACGTGGTATATCTTGGTATTGTGTACAGTGGGCGCTGGACAAGTGGAGGATTAAAATAAGAAGTAGCAGGTCTTTTATGCTACTGTTCATATGAACCAGATGAACAGTATCTAAATGTCATGTCCCTAAGAAGTAGAAAAAAATCCAGTAAAAACCTGACAAAGGACCTCAGAGATGCATCTGGCCCTCCACTTGAATAGCTATTTACTGAAGCATCATCATAACTGATCTCAATGGAAGGTTGGCTGACGAGAAGTCATTCTTAATGAGGGGAACCAGTGAGAAAAAAACTGAGGTATGCCAGTATATATATGGCAGAGATCACGATAAAGTGGAGAAGTGAGTGTTTACAGTCATGCGTAAAACACAGTGGAGCCTCTTTCATACTTTGGTGCTACATTTTAGCCAGTAGTGTTGTAGATCTTGTCAAAATTGATGGAATTATGAACGCAGAGAAGTAACATCATATTTTCATCCACCATGGAGTACCCGCTTCATTTCACAGCCTGACAATGATCCCAAACACACTGCCAGTGCAGTAAATACCTGGATAGTGTTGCACTGTGAGTTTTTCTATCAGTCATGGATTGGTCTCCCCAGAGCCCAGACCTCCACAATATTGAAGCAGTGTGAAATCATCACGATAGAGACTAGAAAAAAGGCAGCCAACACACAAAGAAGAGCTTTGAATGTCCTTTAAGAAGTCTGTAGAACTATTCCTGAAGACTACTTAAAGAAAGCTTGCCTAACAGAGTTCAGGTTGTGAATGGCAACCTTGAAAATTAAAGGCTGTCATGGAAAATATTGGCCTTCAAGCTTGATAGAAATGTACACTTAAAAAAAAAAAATTATATATTTTTTTACCTTTATACTTGCATGTTTTAATGAATCACCTAGTCTATATCTATTTTCCAAGCAAAATATACAGAAATTAGGGGCAGCTTAAGACCTTTGCACCTTACTGCACTTGGAAACATTTATTAGTTTTTCTTACGTAGTTAAATTTGAATATTCCTTTATTAAATATAGAGCTCCAACCAGAAACTTTTTAGCTTAGCCTAGCATGAAAAAAATAAAAACGCAATCAGACAAAAACACCCAACTAGTGTGTGTACAGTGGTTTAAACAAAAACATGAGCACAACAAAATCCTTAAATGGTGATATGTAGTTTGACTAACCTGGAGAAAAAAAGCAATATTTAAAAACACAAGCTGCGATTTTAAAGGTGGTTAGTGCTTAAATAATTTATAGCTTAGCATTGTGTGGCTAAGATAATCACATAACTTCTTGTAAAATTACATTCTGATTTTTTTTCATGTTTTTTTTCTTATTGTAGTTAAACAGGTGTGACATGCTAGGGAAAGGCTTTTTAATTTGGAGAGAGCTAGGCTAGCTTTTTTATTTTTTTTAACAGTTTTCCCATTCTTTAAGCTAAGTTGTGCTAACTGTCTGTTAGCTTTGGCTACACAGTTAGCATACATCTTCCTACCTAAATATTGTCAATAAAATGAATAAAGAGAAAGTGTAAGTTTATCTTTAAATAACAGTTTTACAAACCTTGACATCAAGGATTGTCG
Source organism: Etia nguti (assembly GCA_015106755.1). Taxonomy (NCBI): domain Eukaryota; kingdom Metazoa; phylum Chordata; class Actinopteri; order Cichliformes; family Cichlidae; genus Etia; species Etia nguti. The sequence continues at coordinate 13,613 of VUQG01026061.1, read as the reverse complement.
AAGACCACTCAGAGGAAGTCACTTTTTATTTTTTTATTATTATTTTTTCTGCAGTATTCAGTAGCTACAACCTATTTGGGCTTCTTTCTGGTTTTAAAAATCACAAAAAAGCACCTCCAAAGGGAAATGGCTGGAAACACACTCATGTAATATCAGGTGTTAGCCACAAGAGGGAACCATTTCCTCATGAACTGACTGACTGAACTGATGGCTGTTTTCTTGTCACAAATGTTGTTTTCTGGCTGTCAGCTGGATAACCTAGTATTGATCAATAAAATCAAGGAGCAGCTGATGGCGGAGAAGATCAGACCGCATCATCTGCCCCCTGTTTCAGCCCCCTCCCAGCAGCCCCTACTGGCTACCTCCAGCCAGCCTGAAGGCGGCCAGCATGGGATATCCAAAGCCCAGCAGATGCCCGTTCTTCACAACCACAGCCCATGTCAGCCTGATATCGCCCTGCACGCCCGCCCTGCCTCCAGCTCAGTCACAGGTACTCCAGCGCTAAGTGCACTCCTTATACTTAGGAATGAAAAGTTTATTCACACATCCACATATCAGAAAGTTACAGTTATGTAAGTTGTATCACCAGGGGCGCACATAAATGTGTGTATTCTTCAGACTTAGTGACATTTCTTTAATAATTTTACTGTAATGTTATTTCATTGCTTTAGACTGTAATTACACAGGCTGTGTGTGTGGCTGTGTCTTTCAGGCCGTATTCTTGGAGATGTAAACTTGAATCTCGATGACAAGGCAGCTATAAAAGCCAGAGGATTATGGGAAGACTGGCATCTGCGTCAACTCATAGATCATCCTTCCAGAACAAACCACGTCTCAGGTAACCATGGAGATTTTATTGATTCAGAATTAGAAACATATTTATTGGTGTGACTGTAGCTCAGGAGGTAGAGCAGGTCAGTTGGTGGTTCGATCCTTGGCTGGTCCAGTCTCCTTGGGCGAGATACACATCTCCAGGTCTCAATGTATTCCTCTTGGTGTATCGATGTGTGTGAAAAAGCCATTAAATGAATGGGTGGCAACGAGGCATGTTTTATAAATTGCTTTAAGTGCTTAAGTTGAAGAGAAAAGTGTGAGGTAAGAGCCAGTCCATTTACCTTTTACCATATGTACAGGGCTAAATTTAAATGCTAAGATTTCACGGCTTTATATTGAATAATTTGTATTTTAAGATTAGAGAATTTAAATGGATCGATGGATATAGACACTGTGATCAAAGCCACATGGTAACCTAAACTAAGGAACTGCAGTTTAAACTGTACCTGTGCTCTTAAGCACCTGCAGACAGGGATTATTCATCATTGTAAAATGGATCAAATACACTTTGATGAGGCATCAAGTTATTTGCATTTGATTGTACATGCAAATTTCTAGATTACCCGTGGCATGCTACAATGTACAGCATTATTGTGTCAGGGCTTAATAAAACCATGGCAGTCCTATTGCCAGGCAAATAATATTTGTTTGTGCAGTCCTGTGAAAAGTGGATAAACTAATACACTTTTACTGCTTCCATGTGAAGTTAGAGGGTAAGTAGCAACCAAGTGCTGCTAATCAAATGCGCGTGCATAATTGATCATCAGCAAGTTTGAGCAGCTCTGTAAAAGTAGAAGTTTTTGTGGTTTGCTGGTCTGCATTCAGGTGTGTGTGTGAACACAACGCCACAGTCTTCCCAGGAGTGCATGTCCCAGCAAATTCACCCTGAGGTCAGACCATGCAACGCTCAGAGAAACTGAACTAGCCTGGCTTGTTTGAAGGGTTGTTAGAAGAAAACCTCTATTCTCTAAAAACAACATGGCGGCACACCTGAGGTTTGCAAAGTTGCATCTGAACAAATCACAAGTGTCCTGAAACAAAGTGGGGATGTTTGGCCATAATGCACAGCAATCAGACACACTCACCTCATAGCAACTGTGAAGCATGGTAGTGGATGGGGGCTTGTTTTTCAGCCACAGGCACCTTGAGGTCCTGCAGTGTCGTGGACGTTTTAAAATAACCTGCAAACACTGGAGTAAACATGATTTCAACTGGTTTAATATCATATTGCAATATGGAGAATCGCTCTGGTCAAACACCTAAGCAGTCTCTGAAGATGGGCGTGGTTGCTCATGTCTTATAGGCCTTACAGACAAAGAAATTCCTCAACTGAATTAAAATAAAACGTTTGGGCAACCCAGGAAATATCTGTGAATATCTATTTGATCGTCTCTGGATTTATTCCAGCTTAAAGGGAATCCCTTTGCGATCATATCTTTGTCTTCCGTCAATTAGGTGTGGCGCTGGCATCCAGAACAGGCAACCTGAACACCTCGGAGATCATCACCCCCACCACGCCCACCTCAAGCAGCCACAGCCGGCTGGGTGGAGCTTCCTCCCCTCACCTCATCTCAGGGTTGGCCGGCCACGGCATGGAGCCTGGGAAAAACACCGGTGGACTCGTGGGACTCCTTGGTCCTCCTCCGAAGCAGGAACGAGGACGCAAGAAGATAAAGGCAGAGAACGGGTCATCTCTTTTGGTGGTGCCCTACCCATTCCTAGCCTCAGGCAACGACCAGTCGTGCATCACCATTGCTGCCAAAGAGGGAAAAACCTACAGGTAGGAAAGGACCTCCTTTTACAGCAGCTTGTTTCAGCTCAATAATAATATAAGCTAGAGCTTCCTCAAAGCTTTAACATGCAAAGAAACTTTAAAGTGGTTTGACGGCACTTTTGCTTTTTTAGCAATAACGCGGTTGGAAGAATATTGGTAAGTGCATCTCTGTCTCTGTTTTTGATGCAGGTGTAAAGTTTGCCCGCTGACCTTCTTCTCTAAGTCAGACATGCAGATTCACTCCAAAACACACACAGAGGCGAAGGCTCACAAGTGTCCTCACTGCACCAAGTCCTTTGCGAACGCGTCCTACCTAGCCCAGCACCTGCGCATACACCTGGGCATCAAACCTTATCGCTGTACCTACTGTGAGAAATGTTTTCGCCAGCTCTCCCACCTTCAGCAGCACACCAGGTCTGAAATGTTTACAGTGTATTTGTGACACTTTGTTTTGCAATTATGTTGTCATCTTCTAAAAGCATAGGAAACATAAATACTGGATCTTTCCCAACAGTTGAATGTTTCCTAATGAGGATAATCACTTAATACTACAACAAGAGAGAAAATATATGCTTGAACTTGACATATTATTTTGTATTTAGGGTGAACTGACTCTATAAATAATGGTAACTTGTAAGAACAGGGGCTGACGTTTCAGCCTGCTGTACAGCCCGGTTTTCAAAAAGGTTGGAATTCTCTGTAAAATGTACAAATAAACATTCATTTTATTCGTTTTGCCTGTTCAACTACTTCTCTAAAAAAAACAATACTTTAGACCTTGAAGCAGATGAGCTTATAGTAGAGTACTGCACCAGGTGCCACCCCTGTCAGCTAAGAGCAGGAAACTGAACTTCACCAAAGCTGGACAACAGAGGATTGGAATAAACATGGTCTGGCCTCAGATTCTTAAATTCTGAGACAACATTTGGACTATAGGGTAAGAATTTGGCATAAACAATGGTGTAATGGTGTGGGGGATATTTCCTTGGCACGCTTTGGGACCCTCGGTACCATCGGTACGTAGATGGCTGCTTTCAGCAGGATAACACACCATTAAAAGTTCATATCACCTCAAACTGATTACATGAATTTGATCTCAATCAAATAGAGCAACTTTGGGGTGGCAAGGTTGGCATCGTGGATGTGTAGCTGAAAAATGTGCAGCAACTGTGTGATGCTATCATATCAATATGGTCCAAAATCTCTGAGGAATGTTTCAAGCACCTCGTTGAATCTATGCCATAAAGATTAAAGGCAGTTCAAAACAAAAGGGCAGCCAATCAGACACAAGCAAAGAAAAGAAAATGGATTGTTTTTAAACTCATTTAAACCCTGTATTTAATTTAAATAGTTCCATGACAGCATAACAAAGGCAGACACTGAGAAATAGTATAGTTTTTTTTTTTTTTCAATGTTCATTCTGAATTTTGATGCAAGCAACAAAAGACTGAAAAGTGGTGTAATACTAAAAATGAATGACCTGATGGAAAATCTCAAAACTAATTATCAGCAAGAAGTCATGAACATGGTTATATAGAGAGCATCCACAAGAGGCAGAACCATCAGAAGTCCACAGGGGTTTAGCTTGAAGTAAGAATAACAGGTTAGCAAAGTGTATTGAGCTTAGAGTTTTTCATTACATGAAGGCAACTTTATTTTTAACCTTAACTGAACACATACTTTGGACAAGAGAAGATTATGATCACAGTTTCTCTTTGCAAGCAGCTGTAAGACCAGCAAATTGGCACCAGTTCTTTATGAATGGCGCAATCTTACTATAAATTGCACAAATTACACACACATCCAAATTAATTCACCAGGCAATAACAATAAAAACAAAAAAAATGCAGAAACAACCAAACGCTGGTGTCAATAAAACTAGTAAAAGTAATTGTCTAGGTAATAATATTCCAGCAAAACATTTGCAGGCTAAAGTAATTGTATTGAACCCAATTAATTTACCTTAAATTCATTAAGTGAGACCCGTTCCTTAAGTTTTAGTTGATTCTGCAGCTGATTCAAGGAGAAAGAAGCTCTGATTGCTCTTTTTCCAAATTCAGTGCAAACCTTTGGGGCAAACAGAAGGAATGAACAATAACTCAGGCTCTCTTACACAGCATGTCTCTTGTCCTGTGTTCCTCACCTCACCCCCAACCGGCCGCGGCATATGGCCGCCCCTCCCTGAGCCCGGTTCTGCTGGAGGTTTCTTCCTGTTAAAAGGGAGTTTTTCCTCCCTCATATGATTGTTGGGGTTTTCTCAGTTTTTTTGTGTTATTATAGAGACTTTACCTTACTGTGTAAAGCGCCTCGAAGCAACTGTTGTGATTTGATGCTATATAAATGAAATTGAATTAAATTGAACTTTTTGGTGAATGTAAGTCAGTGAGTAAGATGTGAACACATCAAGAATAGCCTTATAAATGAGAGTATACCTATCAATGACATGACAAAACAGACCACCCAGCCTGAGCAAACAACACACAGTGTTAAATAGGGCTACCACGATTAGTCGACTAGTCACGATTACGTCGACTATCAAAATCGTTGACAACTAATTTAATAGTCGACGCGTCGTTTGAAGCTTTGTAAGATCCTGAAAGACGCAGGAGTAAGTAGTAGGATTTAAGAGTGTAGTAACGGACTGAAACAGAAGATGACAGCAATGCATCTACAAGGATGCCAGCTGCCGTTAAACGCCGAAAAAGAAGCAGTCTCCGGTATCGTAGCTGTGTCCAAATTCGGGGCCGATTATGTTACAGCGAGGTGACGAAGGCTGTCCAAATTCGAAGACTCCTCCAAATGCGGCCGACAAATGCGTCCTCCTTTTCCCCATATTTGAAGGATGGCTCGGGTGTATCCTTCGTGGCCCAACCTATCCCAGAATTCAATGGCATAAGGCTACTTAGTTTTAATATTACTCTTTCTGGGTCACAAAATAAACTTTTCAGATATTTTCAGGCGAGATTGTAACTGTGTAAACTTTAAATATCTGCTCGATTTATCAAGACATCACATATTTGTAAAAGTGCTCCGACGTTTTCAGAGACGTCTGTTACCCACCAGTTTGAAAGCTGACTGGGAGGTCACCGCTCATTAGAGCCGGCGAGAACAGCGAACTCCCCGCACATCGTTTTCAAACCCCCCTCGGTCTTTGCTACTCAGGTTAAACATGATATATAAGTCACTTAGATAACTTAAAAATGTTATTGTTTGGCTTGATTCATTAATGTTGAATTCTCTCGCAGCTGCTCTATTCCCATGTTGTTGCAGTATATTAATGACTAACCTCGTATTGTGGATGGATTATCTCAGTTGTTCTCCTGACTGAACTTTGGTCCGTTTACAGCATCCTGCCATGCGATTGCATTTGTCCCTAACCTTCAGGAACCCTTACGTTAACTTTTATCGAGTGGAAAAAAGTTAGCATTCATCCTCCAGCTTCACTGTGTTTATATTATGCTAACATAGCTGTGTCGCTAGCGATGACGTAGCACATCATTATATACCAGTTAGTCCAACTTCAGTAACCCTACAAAAGTCACTGCTGTTTAGTTTTCTGTCTTCATTTATGTTAGAAGTGATAGCAGAGCTGTACTTTTTAATCTTTTCAGAAATCTCTCAGTCAGAACATGGTATATCATGTTTAGGTGGAAAATAGCGAGCTAACTTCCTGCTAACTTCTAACTCCGTTAAATTTAATAAATTCTGTTTTCATGGATGCCTGGATGTTAAACTTAATTGTTACACCTGGTAAAGCAGCAACGCTGATCATTTTATTAAAGGTCACAGTTTTTAACTCTGAGTGATGCTGCAGTGTTCGTTTGACTTTGGGACCTGAAACAGACGGAGTTTTGGACCCAGATTACACCGCGAGTCTCCTGACTACGGTAGCTGTAATGCTCCGACAATCCATCAAGCGGTGCGGCTTCATAGCTTACCAAAATCGTACTAAAACATTTTTTGACAGATTTTGGAGCGCCGTGTACCACATAAAATCAGTTCAAGGTCAGTAAGCACGACCAGAATTCATACATAAGGCGCACCAGATTATAAAGCGCACTGTTGATTTTTGAGGATTTTAAGTGCGCCTTATAGTGCGGAAAATACGGTAATCGTTTGTGGCAGCCCTAGTGTTGAATAAGAATTTTAAAATTTGTAATGGATCTCACTTCTCCATCATAGACATATCATATAATATGTAAGCCTTCTGAGGACGCATGCATATAAATCACATCGCCATCATCAAGTACAGACCTAAGAGTGGAAAGAAGTCTCTTTCTTGCTTCAAAGGACAGACTTTATTTTAAAGGTCGACCATTCTTTCAAACATCTGTGTTGCTTTTTGCTGGCATGTTTTTTTTTTCGACTTTCCATGACCGGGTTAACCTCACTGAAGACACTCATTGTTCATTGCTGTGCAGAATTCCTTGTAACCTGAGCAGCCATTTGAATTCATTCAAAACTAAGTAGACTGCAAACATCTACAAGCTCTCAGCTTCCCGTCTCACCTGTTGGTTCATTTTTCTCATTTCAGAATCCACACGGGGGACCGGCCTTATAAATGTGCCCATCCTGGATGTGAAAAAGCTTTTACTCAGCTGTCTAACCTGCAGGTAGGTAAACATGAACTGTGACTTTCTTTTTTTTTCCTTAAACATGCGTGACGACAATTCGGCTTTGTGTGCGTGTTTTCTTTTCTCTCTAAAGTCTCACCAGAGGCAGCATAACAAAGACAAGCCCTTCAAATGTTCCAACTGTTACCGTGCCTACTCAGACTCTGCCTCGCTTCAAATCCACTTGTCTGCACATGCCATAAAAAACGCCAAGGCCTACTGCTGCAGCATGTGCGGCAGGTCGTACACCTCTGTGAGTTCGAAACTCGAGTCATATTTTTAAGTCTCAATTAAGGGGCAGCGGTCACATCTAAAAAGCTTTCCTCTGCTTCTTCTCAGGAGACCTACCTTATGAAACACATGTCTAAACACGCAGTGGTGGAACACGTGGTGTCTCATCACTCCCCTCATCACAGGACAGACTCTCCCGCTATCCCTATACGGATCTCCCTCATCTGAGCCCTTCACGCGTCTCCTGCCCTCCTGTTTTCTGTGACATCGTCACTTTGGTCCTCTGATGAACCACACAGCCCGCTACTGGGATCCAAAAAAATGTGCCAGATTGCCAGTATTTTGTGACGAGGTGCTCTTTTATTGAGTATATCCTCCTGTCCTTCCTTGCTGACCAGATAGTATTATCGGGGGCATCCAAAGATGATTTCTCAGCACTTTCCGGCCTGAAAATCACAGGCCTAAAATTTCATTTTTCTATGTGACTTCACAGGGAAAAAAAACAAAAATTGCTCCAGGCAGCTACATGGAAAACCTTTTTAACTTTTTTTTGTGTGTTTCACAGATTTATTTGTCTTTTTTATACAGTCCTTTACTTTCTTTACTCAAATCTTTACAAAATAAATATATTTGCATCAGAAATAGTCTTCCATTAGCTGAGTGGCCAAGTTAACATAAAAGTGAATGCTTATATACTGTGTAGCTATTCATGTATATCGTGCCACTTCTCATGTCAGCTTCGTCAGCAACGTTTCGTCAACCACATGACCGTAATACACACATCTTATTATTCTTATTATTTTCAGCCTGCTGCCAAGTTCAACCTGAGCCGCTGTGACTCATTATCAAATTTAGTTTTGATTCTTTTTTTTACATTTTTGTTTTTACATCGTTAAACAAATATGCTCAAAGCAATCCTGGAGAATTCAGTTTAATCTGGTCAAGGTTTAAAAGTTCTGAATGATGAGCACTGTTATAAAGCGTCTCATAAAAAGACACTAAATAAACCTCCAAGCCACTGAAAAATGAAATAGAAGCTGTCATACAACGAATGCAAGAGGTTCTGCATTCAGTAGTGTTACAAATGCAAGGAACAATGTTTCATTATTCCACCCATAAAAGGCAAAAAAAACAAAAACAACCCTCACCTGATTTAACTTTGGTCACTCTCACCTTCAAGGTTATCTTCTATTTCACCTCGGAGTCACTTTCTGTGCTCCTGCTAACTTTAGATTGCGCCCAGGAACTGGGAGTAAACGGTGGCCTGAATTTCACTCATTTAGTCACAAGTTAAATGTTGTTACTGGAAACAGGTGTACATGCAGGGGGTGGAAGAGCGAAGACTGTGCTGGGAAACTCCCGTGTTTGCAATTCCCTGTGGCCTGACGTCACATTTCAGGTTGTTTACACTGAAGATTCTAGATATCTCTCAGAAAGTGACTGTTAAGCTCTGTGTTATGAATTGAAGGTTTATGGTTAAAATAAATGAGTATGCTCCTGGTCATGCTCTGAACCTGATGCGCCACCTTGGGGCATGAATACCGTGGACTGTTCCACTGAAGACTGAGATGTTGCTCAACATGGGAGTCCATTTGACTGACCATGTGACTCCAAAGGGTGGCGCAAAGATGCAAGATGGAAGCAGTACAGTGCTTCACAGTGGCCAAATTTAAAATCACAGAGGTTTTTGCTTCTTATGGGCGGAGTTAAAAAAATGTTATATGTTGTAACCCAAATGTGTTACTCTCAGTTTAAGTTAAAACTGAAAATAGACAATGTATAATCACTTATCTTGCCAAATTTATATTTGTTTGTGTGTGTGTGAGTGTGTGTTTTTGTTGTGTGCACTTTGTTTTGTCCGTTTTGTATTTAATCTGGTCTTAAAATAAACCAATGTGGTGGCAAGACTTCCACCACCATTATTTGACAATAAGCTTTTTCCTTTTTGGTTGTGTAATCAAAGCATCAACCTTATTTGAATATACATTTTTTCATTGATTTATGAATGGATATTTTGTCATTTTATATGCATTTAAGCCTTAACTTTGTTACAATTCTACATTTCATTTTGTTGTTGGCTTAACATTTGCCTTTTATGTTATAGCATGACGTATACTGTAAATAAACTATACCTACTGTCAACCCATTTTATATTAAATAGTTGTAAAAGTCTTTTTTCCCCTCCCCTCTTTGCTTTTGTGGTTGCACATAAACAAAATAAGCAAGAAAAAAAGACTTCATGTGACAGAGGTGTGGAGGAATGACTCGCGGGAAATCAAACTCAGTCCCTTATAGGAGCCCTTTGGGTATATAGGTCACCTGCTCAGCCAGTTGAACCACAGTGGAACTGAGCAAACATTGCACATTTAGTCTAATACAACAAAGGTGTGACTGCACTGTAAATTAATGAAAGAAAATACTGTATAAGTCACCTTATCAGTGCCCATAGCAAAAGTCATGTCACACACCTCCATTAGACAAACACCTGTGGCATAAGTGTAAATGTGATTCTAAGGTGTGGACTTCACATCACTTATCTTCACACTTTAGACAGATGACGACTATGTTTTGATAACTTCCTTTAAAGAAAAAATGGTTTAGGGCTGGTCAAAAAGAAAATAAAAGGGCTGGTGATTCTCTTTAGTGACAACTGTGGGGGCATGTCTCAAACTACACATTGTAGTTGATGCAAACAGGAGCAAAGAGCTTATGTTTGCATTATGAGTTCAAGAAAAGTGCAATCAAGAAAGTGCACTTGTACAACTAAAGTCTCTGATCACTGTGAGCACTATCATTGGGTACTTCCAACTTCACACACTGTGCACTGACGTTGCTTGCAGACAGTAGTCATTTTATGCTTTGAAATGTGACTTTTCCAGTTTTTCTTATGCCTGTACTGGCGCTTCTGATTAACTACATTCACCACTCATTTGTATTTCAAACACTCCCAGAGCAACTGAAATGAGAGAGCTCGCTGTCTGTAGTTAACAACGATTGACAATCCAGCCAAACTACAGGGACACACAGGATTTAAACTTAAAGCAAATCCCATCATGTTCATTTCATGACAGTAGCATCTCATTGATTCATTGATATCCAGAGAAAAATATTGCTCTCATGGGTCAAGAAAGACGTTTGAGTAAACAATGTTCCAAAACCAACTAATGAGACAAAAGGCTGAAATGTAGGAGCACAGTTTGGTTGAAAAGAAGATGATGCTATAAGCTGTACAATCGTCTTAAGAATAAAAAGAAAAAAAAAACATTTTCAGACACCATGGCAGAGCTGAGGCACCTGCTGGTGATAAATCTGGGAGCAGGAGACTGGGAAAAAATTTCAGGCACATGTCCTACAGGAGATGTTAATAAACAGCATCATGATTCGGATGATAACAATAATCAGGCCTATAGGGTCACAGTAACATCCCTATGTAATGAGTTGCAGAAGGAATTTCCTCCACTCATGGACACTGCAAAAATCTCTGCATGAAAATTAAAGGATGACAAACCTGTTCAGGAGCATTAAGCTCATTTGACTGAAGTGTTCACCATGCACAGTGGTACTGACCGCCCTGCAGACCTGGGTTCTCCGAGGGGAATGCAGCAGAGGTTAAGAGAACCCGTTTTTCCAGGAAAGAGGCCAGACTGCAGAGGAGGTCAGGCATCCTGCCTTTGATGTTGACATTAAACTCAAACCCCATCAGAAGAAGGAAAAGGAAAAAGAGCTCTATATGAGCACCATGTATCAAGCTCAGAGAAAGAGGTTTCTACAAAACAGGATAAAATGACTCGGACATCTGTTTAAAGTGGGGATATTGGGCTAGGAATTGCAGCAGGGACAACACTACTGATGATTAGCATGGCAAGACCGATTGGGGCTGGGGTGTAGGCACATCAGAGATGTGCAGCTACTCTTGCTTAGCTGACGTTTGAAACTGCACCACACCTAAAGCACACACACGCGAAACAGGGTATTCTCACACTTGTAACACAAGCTATTCACTACCCTGAGAATGAATTGAGAGTTTCCAACCCCTCCACAGGGTAGTGGTAACTATGTTTACTCTGACAGGGCTTCAGAGCAAGTGGTAGAGAAAAATCTACTTTATCACTTATGTGTAATAATGAAAAAGAAAATGAAAAAAAAAGTAATTGAAAAGGCTGTTATGTCCCCTAGATGGTTCCCCAAGATCTTTTGGTTCTGCTTGTTGTCATTAACAATTATTACGCCATGATTTAATGTTTTCAGATTAATTTTAACCACTGAAGTGGCTAAACTTGACACACACTTTTAGCCCTGATAAGCTTTTATAGTCTTATCACTGATACTGGCTGGTAACCTAAGGAAGGTATTAGGATATTTAGGTATTATATACTTTTATTCTAATACCTATACTGAGTTTCTTAAAACAATAAATTGTAGCCTTTAAAAAGCCAATTCTCTGTCCATTAAAAAAAAAAAATCTGCTCTATAATTAAAGGCCATTCTAGATAATGAGCTACCAGAACTTCTAATGTAATTTTACACATTTCTTTCTTACAAGTTAAGCCTAAAGAGTCTTGCTGACCAGACATTTCTACAACAGCATTTCTTTGTCAGGCAGAAAAACTGAGACATACTTTTGAAATTGCTCTTATAAAATGTCATAATCTGAGTCTGTTCAGTATTTTTCCGCTCTGGCCTCGTCCTGCAGCGTACGTCCATTCGCGGTAGAGCCGGAGTCCATATCTGCCTCTTCCACCTGTTTGTCATTGCCGGAAATCAACAGGTGTATTTAAGATCAGTGTCCCCACCAGTTCTCCGCCAGTCCATCAGCTACTTCATGGCTGTTACCAGGCTATGTAGTAATTCTTCATCATCTATTTTTGAGTAATACTAACCTTGATCTCGTCTCCCTCCGAGCAGTCATGACACGAGTCCATGTTACACTGAACTACTCACTTCTTCCATTGGCCGCTGATCTCACCCTCAGGATTATTCAACTGTTTGGCATCACGCTTCTCCGGATTTTCACCATTTCACCTGCCTGTCCTCCTGCCAACTGGCTCCCATTGCACCTGGAAAACAGGTTGGAAATTGCTTGCTCCTGGACACTCACTCAGATTTCCTTCTCTCATGTCTTCTCACCTGCAAACTCAAGTAAGCCACTCTCCACTCCAGTGTTACTGTTTACTGTCTCAACCACTAACAGATCTCTCCCTGTGTTACAGTGTCCCATCCCCCCAGAGACTCACTGCGGGTCACATGACCGAACCAGGGCTCCTAAATTCACACCATGTCACTGTTAATTGTGTATATACACAATAAACTAGTGAGCACCTATCCTTGCCTCCGCATTGTCTTACATTTGGGTCCACGCTGCCTTCTGGGCACCTGGCCTTAACATTAAAGGTGAGTTACACTGGACTGACCCACTGAACATCAAAGTGGAATGCATAGGGCCCATGAGACAAAATAATTTTGAAGAGTCAGATGTATCTGTTTAGTCTCTGTTTTGAGTCGTAAAATCATTCCTACACATTAACGCCACATGAAAACATCCGTTTGCTTTACGTATGACTCACAGAGATGACCTAGAATGAACCTGGTTAGATTATTTGGGGTTTTTTTTTCTAAATCAATCTATTGCTTGTCTTTTTTGTAAACACGTTGTACCTATGCGATCAATAAATGATGAAAAACGAGGAATGTCATGGGAAATTTTAAGATTCTGCTCTTCTGTGTGTTAACCTGATCTGACTGAATGGAATGGGGGGTAAAAAATAATGCAGTAGTTCAAGTGTTTAAACTGGCATTTAAAGGTTCAGGTTCAGGTTTCAGGTTTATTCATTTATATAGCACATTTACAACAACAGGGTTGATCAAAGTGCTTAACAATCAGCAAAAAAGCAAGAGATTAAAAGTTAACAAACAAACAACAAACACACCAACAAACATCAAAGGTGACAGACATAAAACAGGCCTGATGATAGTTAAAAACTAATTTGATCCAAAATTAAGAGCATCTGGCAAGATGATCTTAGTGCCCTCCTGGGGTTATACAAGCGGAGGAGTTCAGTCAGGTAACTGGGTGCCAAATTGTTTAAAATTTTAAAAGTAAGCAAAAGAATTTTAAAATCTATACGTTGTTTGACAGGGAGCCAGTGCAGATTAGCTAGAAC
>VUQG01026059.1:5543-20187 GCA_015106755.1 Etia nguti | reverse complement strand
AAAAGAATAAAGACCCTCTCCAATGTAGCTCATACCGGCCGATTTCACTGCTAAACACCGATGCGAACATTCTCGCAAAAATTTTATCACAGCGCTTAGAGGTAGTGTTACCAACTACCAACTATCATTTCCACCGGACAGATACTCTTTCTTTAACATTAGACGTGTCTTAAGTATAGTTCATGACTCCCTCAACCAATACATCTGCAGCCCTACTGTCCCTTGATGCTGAGAAGGCCTTCGACCGGGTGGAGTGGGACTACCTTTTCTATACTTTGAGCAAATTATCGTGGGTTAAAACTCTCTACAATTCACCAGTGGCAGCCGTGCATACTAATAATACGATCTCTTCTTATTTTAAACTCCATAGGGGCACTAGGCAGGGCTGCCCCCTATCTCCACTTTTGTTTGTCATCGCTATAGAGCCCTTAGCACCAGCCATGCGGCAGGATACCAGTATCACAGGAGTTGTCCGAGGAGGCCAAGAATACAAAGTTTCACTTTACGCAGACGATCTATTGCTTTTTATAACTGACCATACCCTAAACACCTCGAAACTACTAAGCACTCTGCAAAGGTTTGGTTCAACGTCTGGCTACAAAATAAATCCTCAGAAAAGTGAATTCATCCCAATCAATGCAGCTGCAAAAAATATCCCATCTAATCTAATACCACTCAAAATCAATAATAAGAAGTTTAAATACCTCAGAATCTGGATCTCCAGCTGTTACAAAGATCTTTATAAAGCAAACTACCTGCCAGTGTTGGAGAGTCTGAACAAGGACATCCATTGCCGGGACTTATTATCCCTTTCCCTCTGTGGGAGGATTAATATAATTAAAATGAACCTGTTGTCAAGGCTCCTTTATCTATTCCAAAACCTCCCTATATTTCTGACCAAACATTTTTTCAGCTCTTTAGACAAGTTAATATCATCATTCATTTGGAACAAGAAGAACCCACGTATAACAAAGAGCAACCCTTCAAAGGCCACGCCCACAGGTTGGACTGGCTCTGCCTAACCTTCTGTTTTATTATTGGTCAGCCAATATCAGGGTACTGCTCCACTGGATGCGTGGCGGTGATCATGTAGTTGCTCCAAGCTGGCTCCTCCTGGAGAGCTCATCCTGTGGACGGGTGTCTCTGCGAGCATTGCTGTGCACCCAGATCCCTTCAGTCAGGCCAGTCTCTCACTATACTTCTAATCCAGTTGTGATAAACTCAATTCGTATTTAGAATCAGTTTAGGAAAACGTTCAGGCTACATAGTCTTTCTCTCTTTGCACCAGTTATTAGAAACCATATGTTTGCCCCCTCCTTATCAGGTGGAGGCTTTCAGGTTTGGTGTAAAAATGGTATCCTTTCAATCCAAGACCTTTACATAAGCAACAAATTTGCCCCTTTTGAACAGCTGGTAAACAGGTTTTCCATACCCAAATCTAACTTTTTTAGATATTTACAATTAAGAAACTTTGTATCCTCACATACTGATTGCATCCCCTCTCATCCACCTGTCTCTCTGCTAGATGATATTTTTAAAGTTGCATTTGATCAGAAACAAATTATTGGTAACATCTATAATAAACTAATCAAACACAGCTCAACTACTCTTAAAAGAAAAGTGGGAAAATGATTTAAATGTTGAAATTTCAGGGGAAGACTGGCTGAAAATTATAGAAAGAATCTATTCATCTTCAATTTGCCAACATCATACTGTTATTCAGTTTAAAATTGTTCATCAACTACACTGGTCAAAGACTAAATTGTCCAGATTTAGACCAGATCTGGATCCTACCTGTGATAAATGCAAGCAGGCTCCAGCCACCCTTCTACATATGTTCTGGACATTAAAAATGCTATAAGTGCAATCCAAATGCGGATGACTGAAGCTGAGGGCCGCATCTCAGATGTGGAAGACAAGATGAGGAGCATAACAGAAGATAATGGCAAAAATATTAAAAAGTTTGAACAACTATGGGCCCGAGTAGACGACCAGGAAAATAGAAATGGCAGAAAGTACATTCGGGTTATCGGTCTGGGAGAGGGTCTGGAAAGTGGTGGCAGCATAAATTATTATGTGATGAAGATACTTGCTGATGGCCTGGGTCTGCGAGGAGAGGAATATGAGCTGGAAAGATGCCACAGAAGTACGAGACCACGCCCGGGACCTGGTCAACCACCTAGAACCGTGCTGGTGAGATTTCTCTGTTACACCGCACGACAAAAAGTTCTCATGACCGCTAAGCAGAAGAAAGGCATAATGTGGGAGAACTGCCGCTTGTCATTTTATGAAGATATGACCACAGAGCGAGCGGTGCAGAGGAAGCTTTTCTCCCCAGTGATGAAGAAGCAATGGCAGCATCAGATAAAGCACACCCTGGTACATCCAGCAAAACTTCGATTAACATGGACAGGTCAGCAGAAGAGCTTCGACAATGTTGAGGAGGCAGAGAAATTTGTGCGTGAGAACAAATTTCTCTGTTCTAAACAATCATTGGGTGAGAACCCAATGATTGTTGGGTTTCCTCTGTATCTACTATTGTACGATCTACTACACAATATAAAGCGCCTTGAGGCGACTGTTGTTGTGATTTGGCGCTATATAAATAAAATTGAATTGAATTGAATAGAACTTCCGAGATGTGGTAGAGTAAGGGGCCAGCAAGCTAAACTACATGGATGGGAGAGCATCATTAAAACTTTTCTAAGACGGGGGCATGCTCACTGAGGCATTGCCGGGATAGCAGGAGGAGAGGACATCACTGTCCATGGGACCATCACGGACCAGAGACGGTATTGCCCATGGGGCTTTTGCGCTGTCATGTTCCTTTTTTGGACGGCGCTATTTCGTTTGCTATGTTTGTTATTTTTTATTATTTATTTTGGTAGAGATTGTATAGGTGAGGTACTGGTCTTGTTTAAACTCATCTCCTGGTTCAAGCACACATTTAATGGTTATGGGCTGGAAGATATAGGGCTTATAGATACTCTACCATGGTATAGTCATGGGGAATATGGACGTTGATATTGTATCATGGAATATAAATGGCTGTGGCACACCAGTCAAAAGAAAAAAAGTGCTTAGCTACCTAAAGTCTTATAATGCTGATATTGCATACATCCAGGAGATGCATTTTGCGAATGAAAGTGAAGCATTGAAATTAAAAAGGGATTGGGTTGGGAAACTATGTCATAACTCAATATCAAGTAAAAGTCGCGGTGTCATGATACTTATGAAGCTTTTTAAAATGGACGGCTCCCTGCAAGTTTTAATCAGGCAGTAATATCACTAATTCCAAAAGGCGACAAGAATTTAACTGATTCAGCTAATTACAGACCGATAAGTTTAATCAATGTGGATTGCAAAATTCTATCCAAAGTATTAGCAACAAGGCTGGAGGTTGTACTACCACAAATTATTCATAAAGATCAAGTAGGGTTTATCAAGAATAGATCTGCTTCTAATAATATGAGGAGATTACTACACATGCTGTGGCTGAATAGAAATAACACAAATCCTGTATTGGCTATATCTTTAGATGCACAGAAGACTTTTGATAGGGTGGAGTGGAACTTTCTATTCACGGCCCTGGAAAAATTTGGAATAGGTGACAACTTTTGCAGATGGATTAGAACCATATATTTGGGGCCAGAAGCAGCTGTATTTACGAATGGGGTACTTTATCCTTTTTTTAGCATTTCCAGATCAACACGTCAAGGATGTAATTTAAGGCCATTGCTATTTACCATCTTTTTAGAGCCATTAACTATTCAAATTACAGAAAATGCAGAGAATAAAGGTGTATTCGGGGGAGGCAGAGAACACAAATTGTTCCTGTATGCAGGTGACATTCTGGTATTAAGCCAAGACCCCACTAATTCTATCACAACACCATTAGAGGTGATTGATAATTATTTAATGCTTTCGGGGTACAAAATTAATTGGCATAAATCAGAGGCGATGCTTGTAGTCATAACCTAATATCTGGCTTTAATTTTAAGTGGGTGGACAAAGGAATGAAGTATCTTGGATTTGAATTGAACCCAAATATTGAGGATATTATGACTAACAGTATGGGAAAATTAATAAACAAAGTCAATAAAAACTTGGGTAAATGGATTAAACAAAATTTGACATTGTGGGGAAAAGTAAGCACAGTAAAAATGATTGTAGCACCACTCATCAACTATTGTACAGGAATGTTGCCTATGTGTATCCTGCGACAGATGTTGCAAAGCTACAATAATATGATAAAAGATTTTCTTTGGAAGGGTGGTAAACCCCGTATTAACATTAATCGTTTGTCCCAACCAAAAAAAGAAGGGGGATTAGCCCTGCCCAATATAGAGCATCTGTTTTGAAATGGCTAGATTAGGCAAACATTGGGCAGGGAAAAATGCATCTCCATTCACACCAACTGATATTTTATCACAAAAAGTAAATAAGGAGGGTAAGACGCAAAATCCTATTTTGAAATTTTGAAAAATGGTGTGGTTGGAGGTGCATAAGAAATATAAACTTGTGCCAATTGTACAAAAGTATGCCCCTTTGCTATATAATCCTAAAATTAAAATTGGTAAGCAGACTGTTTCCTGGGCACAATGGCTAAGAAGAGGTATCAGAACTGTTAGTGACTTATTTGAGGGGGGTGATTTCATGTAATATGAGGATATTAAAAATAAGTTTCGTTTAGAGGGTTATGGCCATTTTTGGAAGTATTTGCAAATAAGAAACTGTTTAAAAGGAGGCGTTACAATAACACACGAAAGTAACCCGATAGAGAATTTCATGCTATTACCCCCATTACTGTGGAAAGCTGCGAAATGGTATAATATTTGCCCATGGATTAAAAATAATATAAATAAGAGCCTAAAAACAATATGGGAAAGGGGTCTAGGGTGTACATTGGATGAAGGTACATGGGATTCTATATTGTCGAACAATGGATGGATGGATACATTAGGGAAGCCAGGGGGAAATTTATCCAGTACAAAATTCTTAATAGATATTATTATACTCCTTCAAGGCTGTATAGGATGGGTGTTGGTAGAGAGACTTGTGTTGGAAATGCCAACAAGCCAAAGTTACTTTCATACATGCTCTCTGGGAATGCCCGCTGGTTTTTCCAGTTTGGAACAGTGTATTGAATTATATGCAGGGATGGACACTTTGTAACTTGCCCAGATCACCTAAATTATGTCTACTAGGAGACAAAGGAGAGGTGCCACAATTAAATAAACACCAGTTTAGAGTGTTAAGCACTGCATTGGTAACATGTGTCCATGTCATTTTGGCATACTGGAAGGACTCCAATACTCCAACGCTTACAATGTGGAAAGAAAGAATGATTGGGAACATTGCTTGCGAAAAGATGTTGGGAAGGTTACATCATGTGACTGAAGCTTCGGTGGAACAGTGGGACAGTTTTTACACCTACATGTCTACCTGACTTGGACATTTGAACTTTATGCAACAGACGTTAAAACCTCACTGTTTTTTTGTTGTTGTTTTGTTGTTATTTTTCTTGTTTTTCTTTGTTTTTTGTGTTTGTTTGCTTCTTGTTTTTGGTTGTTGTATTTTTGTATTTGTTGTTATAAAATGCAAAATCTAATAAATACTTGAAATATACAATTTTTTTTTTAATTCAATTAAATTTTATTTATATAGCGCCAAATCACAGTAACTGTTGCCCCAAGGCACTTTATATTGTAAGGTAAATACCCTACAATAATACAGAGAGATGAATGATACAAAGATGAACAAAGTTAGGTTAACTAGCGATTGTATTCATACCACAGGTATGAATATGTCTATCTCTATATGCTAGCCCTGGAATAGATTAGCAGGCTCTTCAGGGTGTACCCCACCTTTTGCTCTATGACTGTCATAATCCTCCACTGGTTTGCCTTTTGCCAATATTCCGTCAGCCGCCAGTCAAAGACATGCTGTGGAAGAGAGCCAGAGATTTATAACAAGGGAAAGGGACTAATATAGTAATTGCAAGAGGAGCCTGTATCTTAAAAAAACAAAATATGATCCAAGGAACATGGACATCAAATTGTAAGATATACATCAAGCTAAATATTAGATCTGCACAAACGCTGGAATATTTTAAATCTTTACTGAAGACACATTTTTATGGACTGGCTTTTAGCACACGTTGAATCAAATCTTTTTTTGTTTTAATGACCTTAGCTGTTGTTTTAGTTTTTTTTAGTTTCTTATTGTATTATTCCTTCTCTTTTATATTTTATTGCATCATTGTTGTGCATTTTACTTATTTTAGTTGCATTTTAGTTTGTAAAGCACTTTGTGCAGCATGAGCTGCTGGAAATGTGCTATGCAGATAAACTTGACCTTGACCTTAAATGGAACACCAGGCGAGGCAAAAGTCATATGGATAAAGGAACAACATGAACTGAACAGGTATAAGTAACGGTAGAGCACAGTATGAATACTTTTTTACATTGTACATTCACTAAAATACATCATGATTAACATCTGGTCTAATTATCCTTCTTCAATTAATAGTGAAGTGAGCAATATAAATGCATTAAGAGAATAGAAAACCTTCGTACCCACTGAACAGCAACCACAAGACATTCAAGCTATATTGATCCAGACAGCAAATTTGTCAATCATATTAAGAATAGTTGTGTGTATTACCAGGAAAAACAACTAAATGAAATTACAAATACAGATCACATGTTGTCAATAATCTATGTTAACAGTAGAAGTCTTTATGCCAATTTGATAATATTAAAGATTTTTTTAAAACAATTTAAGAACCCATTTAAGATTATAATCATCTTGGAAACCTGGATTAATAACAATAAAGGTGCAAATTTTGATTTATATGGGTGTGAGATGTACACCCAGAACAGAAAATGTAAAAATGGTTGTTGGGTAGCACTGTATGTAGACAGAAACTTAAAAAGCAAGATAGTAAAGGGTATGATAATTTATCATTTATTGAGATATTTAAATTATTATATGATAGAAATTGCCCAATTCAAATGATTAATAAAATTATAAATTAGGGCTGTCAAAATTATTGCGTTAATGCAGATTAATCCATCATCATGATTGATATGATTAAAATTTTTAACACAATTAACCCATGTGCAGCACAGAATGGCTCAAAATCCCTGAAATGTCTCTGTCAATGCGTTTGTTTGTCCAAGTAGAGTTACCTTCGCACATGCGCAAATATTCAGTTGATCTGGTAGTGACAGGCAGCAGAACCAGTCAACTCAATATGGAAGATGACAAACTGCACATTGGCCCTTTCGATGGGAAATCTGAGTATTAAAAAAACAAAAAAAACAAGACGGAATAGTCTACCTACATAAAGTATTATGCACATTGTGCAGGAAGGAATTTTCTTTTCACCAAAGCACTTCCAGTCTGAAATACCACATTAACAAGACACATACATTAGTCGGGGGTGCTACTAGCACTTTGGCTAACACGTCGCCCAGCTTGCAACAAACCACTCTCACAGTGCGTCGGGGTCTCAGTAAGTCTAACTCCAACCAATTTGACTGACACAATTGACAAGTGGATTGGAAAAAACTGCAGACCTATTAATATCGTCAAGGACACAGGCTTTACAAAGGTTTTGCACGTTGCCTCTCAAGATGGATTGTACAAGGCTCCAACAAGAAGTACAATAATGTCAAAAATTCATTGGCTTTATGAAATCGAAAAGGAAAAAAAAGCATGAAGATTTAGCTGTAGCCAAACATGTTGCTCTGACAGGTGACATAATTACTGCTGCATGGGAAATAAAGTCGTTTGCATTGAGAATGATGAAGACAGGAGCGTCACTTCGGCATGTGCTGAACATTTCTTAACAGTGGCACGTGAGTGGGAAATTGAAGGAAAAATCACAACTGTGGGGACTGATTGTACATGAAACATGACAGCTGCAGCTAAACTTTTGCCATTTGAGCATATGGCTTGTGTGGCTCACATCTTACGGAGATGCATCACTGTGAGTCTTGGTGACAGTGGATTTGTGAGCGCATTGTCCAAGTGTCAGAAAATTGTTGGCATAGTCCAGCCAATGCCTCAGAGGTGGAAACACAACAAACAACCCTGGGGCAGTGGAAGGAACCATTGATCCAGGATGTGCCAACACGCTGGAATTCAACACAGAAATGGTCAAGCGTCTACACCGCGACCAAGCAGCAATTAAAATGACCCTGGAACAACAGAGCCACAAACTTGTCATGCTAACACCACAAGAATGGGCCAAACTGCAGAAACCGGAGTCTCTTCTGGAGCCCTGCAAGTAAGCAATCTATATACAATTTAGGCTGAAATAAAATGAATAGATTAAAGAAAATCCATTTCTTGTTTTAATAACCATATTGTTCTTCTTCCATCTTCCCTTCTGTTTGTGTGTTTTCACTACAAGTACGTAACTGAGATTCTGGGTGGGGAATACTACGTTCCCTGCTCAGTGGTACTGCCTGCCCTCTGAAACCTGCATCGTGTGATGGAAACCTCTAATGATGACCCTGCAAGAAAACAATATCAACAATGAATGGCTCAAGATTGCAACAGCTTTGGATCCTCGTTTCAAGGACTTCAAGTGCCTCCCCAAGAGTGACAGAGAGAAGGTGTGGACCACACTTGGAAGACTGCTGCATGATCAATCCCCACTTCGACAGACTTTTGAAGATGAGCCACCCAAGAAAATTAGTCTTTTGCAGATGGGCTCATATTCAGAATCAGATGAGGGGTTGCTGCCTGACAGAATCAATCACTTGCACAGAGCAGAGCTGATCATTAGCATGCAGGACTGTCCCTTGGAGTGGTGCTCAGCTTATTCAGGAGCTCATGACAAGCTGGCACTGCTGGCTTGCAAGTATCTTGCCACTCCTGCAACCACTGTTCCGTGTGAGAGACTGTTCTCAGCTGCAGGCAACATTGTAAATAAGAAGCGGGCAGCTCTCCTCTCGGACAATATCAACAAGTTAGTTTGTCTTAGTAACTGGCTGAAAGAGAAGTAACTGGGCCACATTAATGTGGATAAATGTTTACAGAGAGTTTTCTGTTAACATGAATGTTCAAGTTGTTCAATAAACATGTTAAGTGCATATATATTCGCTTTTTTCTTGAGTCTGTTTGCTCATGCAAAATGAAATGCGATTAATATAGAATAAAAATGAATAATATTTAATTGCGATGAATCAAAATTAATCCACGGCAACCCTGTGATTAATCTGATTAAAAATTGTAATCATTTGACAGCAGTATTATAAATATAAAAATTGTCCATGGTTAACCAAGGGGCTACAAAATGTTTGTGAAAAGAAATAACAATCTTTATAGAAATGCTATTAAATTGAGAACTATTGAATTAACAAAAAAATAGATATTAAGTTTACAAAAATAGGTTAACAGAAGTGATAAGAGTCAGTAAAAAAATTATATTATAGGAAATTATTAAATGAGAATATGAATAACATAAATTCAATCTGGAACATATTAAACAGTCTAAGAAAAAACAGCTTGGCTCCGGTCAGAATGCAAACGAGTGGCTGTCCCCAGAAAGTTTCTCTTGGCATCTCAAAGTAAGCGACCTTCCTCGTATCCTCTCTTACATAGTGGAAAATCTCAGTGAAATCTATATTAAGGACTTACTTGACCAATCAGTCTTTCCTCTTTCTAAGAGAAACCCCTCCCATATTTCTGAGAAATTCATGGAGGAGGAAGTGTGATGGTCTGAGGCTGATTTGCTGGATGAAGGTTGGTGACTTGTACAGAGTGAGAGGCACCCTGAACCAAAACGGCTACCACAGCATTCTGCAGTGCCATGCAATACCCTCTGGTATGTGCCTAGTTGGTCAGGGTTTCATCTTACAGCAAGATAATGACCCGAAACATAAGTCCAGGCTATGCCAGAACTACCTCAGGAAAAAATAACAAGATGGTAAGCTTGAAAACATGGAGTGGCCAGTGCAATCTCCACACTTACACCCCATTGAGCTGGTTTGGGATGAACTGGACAGAAAAGTGAAAGCAAAGCAACCTACAAGTGCAACACATTTATGGGAACTTCTGCTACGGATATGGTAAGAACTTTCTGAAGAAGATTTGATTTCTATTGGAGAAAGAATGTGTTAAAAAGTCAAAAGTTTAGAATTCATTTTGGTCTATAAATTGATTCCATGATTTCTTTTTTAACTCCAATAGCTTATTTGTACTATGCTTTCATTTCAGAATGCAATAAGACATTAAACTGCATAATTATTCATTTAAAAAAAAAAAAAAAGGAAAAATTAGGGTGTTCTAAAATTTTTGAGTGGTAGTGTATGTTTTGTGGACTTGGAGAAGGCATTCGGCCATGTCCCTCTGAGTATTCTGTGGAAGGTGCTTCAGGAGTAAGGGGTGTCTGTTGTTACCTTTTTGTGCTTATAGAACCATTGCAAGAGCTTGGTTCTCATTGCCAGAAATAGATCAAACTCATTCCCATTGGCTGTTAGACTCAACAAAGACAGGCCTTTGTCATCGAATCTGTTCATAACATTTATGGACAGAATTTATAGGCGTAGCCAAGTGGCAGAAGGTTTCTACTTGGGGGGGTCTCAGAATTTTGTCTGTGCTTTTCGCGGACAATGTGTTTTGGCTGGCTTCATCAGGTGGTGGCATCCTCGCACTCGAGTGGTTCACAGCCGAGTGTGAAATGGCGGAAATGAAAATCAGCATCCAAGTCTGAGGCCATGTTCCTCAGCTGGAAAAGGTTGGAGTGCCCACACTGGGTCAGGGACGAGTTACTGCCCCAAGTGGAGGAATTTAAGTATCTCAGGGTCTTGTTCACAAGTCAGGGGAGCGGGAGCTCAATAGATGGATTTGGCACAGTCCTGAGTCGGTGGTCCAGTCTTTGTATTATTATTATTGATCTTTGGTTTCATCTTGGTTTATGGCTACTAGTGTTTTGGTTTCTGTTTTGTATTTCTAGCTCTCCAGTTCTTCTGGGTTTGTGATTTCTAGTTTTTAGGTTTAGCTCTGTCCTCATGTTTATTCTCTTGTTCCCCAGTCAGTCGTGGCTCATGTCACTCCTGTCCCTGTACTCCGTGTTCTCTCTGTTCTGTCTGTGTCTCTGTACCTGTCGTAGTGTTAAGCTTGTGTCTCGGAGTCCGTGTCTGTGCGTACGTGTCGCATTTCCTGTTTTATTTTGATAGTCCGTGTATCTAGTTTTGCCTTCCCTCGTCTCATTATGTTTGATTTGTCCCAGCTGTGTTTCTTCCTGTTCCCCATCCTCTCGTGATCCTACCTGTGTATTTTAGTCCTCAGTCTTCCCCTGCTTGTTGTCGCATCGTTAACCTACACTCCCTTCGTGCGGTGTTTTCCCCCTTCGTGTTCCTGACAAATTTCCTGTCAGTTCTGGTTTGTTTTCTCAAGTTTCTTAAGTCTAGGTTCCAGTGCCCAGTTTAGTGTTTTAGTTTCACATTTGAGATTCTGGTTCATTTTGTAATGTTTATTTCTTATGTAGAGTTTCTCCCAGTAATAAAGCTGCGCCATAAGTTTAACTTCCTGTCTCTGAGTCCTGCATTTGGGTCCTCCTCCCTGCCTGCCACACAGCACAAACCATGACAAGATTGGTGCTGCGGCTGCAGTAACGCTCATGCTGTACCTGTCCATCGTGGTGAAAAGAGAGCTGAGTGTAAAAACAAAGTTCTCAATTTACTGGTCGGTCTGTCCCTACACTGGTAAGATACTATATTTCTAGTATTTTTAGGGGCCGGTACAATGACTGCAGTTTTATCTGAATTCAGAAGCAGAAAGTTAGAGGTCATCCAGGTCTTTATGTCTTTATGACAATTGTTGTATGTTATCTGGCTTCATAGATAAAGTTGGGTATCTGCATATCAGTGAATATGTATGCTATACCTTCTAATAATACTGCCTAGGGGAAGCATGTATAATCTAAACAGCACCCTGTAGAACTCCATAATTAACCTTTGTTAATGTTGAGTCTTCTTCATACACAAACTGGAGTGTATTAGATAGATATAATTAAACCATTGCAGTGGAGTACTTTTAATACCCATGACATGCTCTAATCTCTCTAATAAAATATCATGGTCAACAGTGTTGAATGCTACACTGAAGTCTAGCACAGAGATGAGTCCACTGTCAGAGGCCATAAGAAGATCATTCGTGACCTTCACCTAAGCTCCTCGATTACCAAAGAGGGCACCAGTGTGTGTGGCGAGTCGTCTACCACTCTCTATTGGTACTGTGTTTTTGCTGTTGTTCCTGTGCTTTTTTCATGATGTCAACTCATTACAGATGTATGGCTAGTTTCAGTCATTGTGCAAATGTACTGTTTATAAGGCTGGGGAAACCTGCAGTCACCTGAGACTGAAGAAGTCACTTGGATGAGTGACGAAACGTTTCTCCCACTGAAAACGCTACGTCCAGATGAACAGAATCAACCTTTTGGGATTTACTTACCTGGATGATTGAGCATGCATCAAGACTCTCTTGGAGCTTCATCTGTCTACTGTAAGATTTCTGCATTGTCATCAAGAAAGACATGATTCCTTACCCCCCACTCTTGGCTGGAGTACCGACTTACCTTTGCTGGGCACCACACCCACCTTGCTGGAGAACTTGTCACAGACGTCCTGGTAAGTGTGGCGGACGGCTAGTGAGGCTGAGGGCCAGTTTAGCCCAGTCTCCGGGGACTTTCCTGATCCAGTTTGGATCTGTTCCTAGACTTTCTACATCCTGGCGTTCCTTGGTCCCTACTGATTCCTGACTGGTACCTGTTGCTAACTCGGACCAGGTGCTCTATCCCCCTCACCCAACTCCCCTTCATCTCCACCGGCAAGGTGTCAACCTTGGGAATCTGCGGCATCTTGCACGGATTTCACTTACTTCTCCCACTACTGCTTCTACAAACCCAGTACCCATTAGGATAGGTCTGGTGAATGCAAGGTCCATCGTGACCAAAACTTTTATCCTTAAGGACTTTTTTAGGTCCCAGAGTTTGGACTTTCTCTGCGTGACTGAAACATGGATCCTTCCGGGTCAGTCCAGCGACTGTTTATAAATTAAGTTTTTACTGTAAACAGCTGTCCCTTCCGACTCTTTTCTCCAGTTTTGAACTAAGCCTTTTCGAGTTGAGCCGCTTTCCTCCAGTGCTGTGCACAGTGTTCTAAAGGCCAAGTACAAAAAAGGTTTTTTATGGGAATTTTCTGATTTCTGTGGTCAAATTATGTCAAAATATGAACAAGTTTTAATTGTTGGGGATTTTAATATTCACGTGCGTTGCTCTGGGTAGCATATGGTAAAAGACTTCTTAGATTTGTTGGACGCCTATGGCCTCGCTCAGTTGGTGAACGGCCCAAACCATGAACGCATGCACCCATTGGACCTTGTTTTATCTTATTGTCATGGCTGTGTGCAGGCAGGCAGGCAGGGATGGAGGACCCAAATGCAGACTCGAAAAGGGCAGATTTGAGCTTTAACAGCTTTATTGCTGGACACAAACTGAACTAAACCGAAAGATACAAACATAAGCGACAGACACCGGATAAACAGCCTTAGCAGTCTTTGACATAGTAACATGGCTTACAGTCTTTGATTTACAAGTTTTAGCAGCCTTAGAGGGATGATTGTCTTTTTCCAGCACAGAGGGAGCAGAATGAAAAAGTTTTCCCAGTCCACGTCCTCATCCAATAAGGAAATACCGAACGTATCTGGGGTGAGTCTATTGCTTTTAGTGTCCAGAGAAGCATGAGAAAAACAGTCATAACTCACCAGGAATTGCTCAGCAGCTTCCATATTACGGCGGCGTGTGCACCGCTTTCTCTGGGAAGAGGAAGCAGGCGGGGTAAACAGCTGAGCCTCGGGCGCGCAGAATGGCGACGCCGAGGCTGGAGCATGAACATTTGAAGAAACGGGGAGAAATCCCACCTGAAGCGGCCGCAGCTTGAGTGCAGGCAAAGCAGCAGGTGGGGGCTTTCGGCAGCTCCGGGGACTGCCGAGAGCCAGCCGAGTTTCTCGGAATATGTGCCCGTAGTCAGGAGTGCGCCACGGCCTCAAGTGGAGCTCCTCCTCCAGCTGGGCAAAGGCAGCCTCCTGACACTCGTGGAGCTGTAAGTCCGCTGGGTCCAGGTAATGGTCGCGTCGTTCTGTCATGGCTGTGTGCAGGCAGGCAGGGCTGGAGGACCCAAATTCAGACTCGAAAAGGGCAGATGTGAGCTTTAACAGCTTGATTGCTGGACACAAACTGAACTAAACCGAGAGATACAAACATAAGCTAAACCGGCTAGGGAGACAGAACACACAGCTTGGTGAGGGTACGACGCAATGATGAGTAGGAGCAGACACGGACACTAAATACACACACTCGGTAACAAGGAAAGTGGGGCACAGGAGGGAGACACACCTGAATCTAATTGGCCAAGATGAGACAAGGGAAGCAAGACAGAATACACTAACCTGAGACACGGACCTTCAAAGTAAAACAGGAAACACACAGACAGAACTTACAGACATACTGATATGGTACATCAGGAACATAAGGACAGGGATGACTAGACAGGAAAGGCGGGACCAGGGTAGGTACAGAGACACCGACCAGACACTAAACAGAGGGAGCACTGAGTACAGGGACCAG
>VUQG01026054.1:0-10191 GCA_015106755.1 Etia nguti | reverse complement strand
GCAGGGTTTCCCCCCCCCCCCCCCCCCCCCTTTTTTTTCTAAGGGGTCAAATGTTTTGATAGCACAATTCATATGCATTTTAATGGCTGTATAGCCCGGTCTTGAACCTTATGTAGGTCCTATCATCCAGACACTTTTGGAATAGCTGGCCATCTGCTTGCTGATGGTCTGCTCCAAAGAACGATATCGCATTACCCACGATGGACTGCGGGGGTTGAATGAAAGTGCTTTTTATTGCTTTATCAGTTTGTAGAAAAGTTACACTGTTCATAGATTTAAAGCCAGTTTGTCAGTTGTGCCACGTGAGCTGACTGTGTAGAGATGCTTGAATGAAAAGTTTGTAAAAGGGAATTTAAAACTTTATGTCACCTTTAGGGTTTTTATCTTACAATATAAAGTGCCTTGATGTGACTGTTGTTGGGAATTGGCACCATATAAATAAAACTAAATCGAATTAAATGCTTCTTGAAGAAATGTACCAATATATGGTTACCAGTATTGGTTGGTATCAACAGTTTTGCGTGATATCAAACTCACTGACTGATTGGATTGCCTATTGGCAAACACTATATTACCAATTATGGTGGCCAACGTTTGTGTCACAGTGTCACAAAACAAGGTGTTAAAGACCTGAAAGATTGTAAATCTGTTTCTTTTTGTAACGAATATTAGAGGCTAACTGCTATAGACATTTGAGGACGATATCGATATTTGGAGACTTATCGATATATCAACCGATAGTTTATTTTTAAACTAATTTCCTTAGCATTTGTTTTAAAATATAAAATGTGTTATTTATTCACTTATTTATGCATCTGTGGCATTCCAACTACCTGTTGTCATCATTAGGGAAGTTACAGAGTAACTTCTGGTGGACAAATTATACAGTATCAATACTCACAATATGGCTGAATGATGATTATCCTGTCTCTTCTTTGCTTTTAAAATTTTCATTTATTGGCTATTAAAAATGATGATATTAGAAAATCATCATATAGCTAATATAAACTGATAATATTAGTCTGTCAGTGAATTGGTAGAGCTTTAATGAATCATTTTGACTTTGCCTAGCACTAATAGTGGAATAAAAACAATAAAAAGAAAATGCTGTTGTCATTCATAGGCTGCCAGCATAATAGTTCTCCAAAATACTGGTAACCAAACTTTAACAGTCAGTGCATCCATGATCAATATAAATCATCTCTTGCTGTACTGCTTTGAACTGTAGCTAGTATAACTGTAGCGAACATTTTAGCTTGAATTAGCCAACTAGAGCTTGCATATATTAATATATTGTCTTCATTTTTAAAAGCATCTTTCTTGTCTTTATCAAGGTCCGCAATAATAATAAGTTGTGTATTCAGTGTGTTTATTGAACTACCATAAACGTCTGAAGTGATATTAGCTAGTCTTTTTGTTAGCTTTAAATTTTAGGCTACATTATTTTAGCTACTGTTTCAGGAGTTTCTGATGACTGATAATAGATAGTGAACCTCATTACACAAACACACCCACACACACAGATCCAAAAGTAAAAAAAATAAATAAATACAGTGGACATTAAAAAATATAGGAGTTTAAAAATTATAGTAAAAAGTGAATGATAATAAAAAGCCAGAATGGTTAATAAAACATGTAATGTTTTATATTCTTTCAACAAACACATATTAATGTAGTTCTGTTTTTCACTTACAACCTTTTGTTAAATTTTGTTAGGTTTGGACTCCATACAACAAGAAATTTTCTGGGTGACACCCAAAACAGCATTGCAGGGCTGCTGCCATTTCTACATGGAGAGCTTTTGAAATCAAACTGTGGCTCATTATGCTCATTATATGTGGCATACAGCAAGCATTTAGGTTTCTTCCGGACCCCAAACCTCTCAGACACACGGAGAGGAACGGGTCGAAGGCCACTTCAGCTGCAGCTGGTCATTGAGAAAGTGATGCTGCTCAAACCACCGCTTTCTAGCCCTTTCTGTGAGTCACAGAAAGCTGGACTGCTCAGCACGCATGCAGCAAGGACAGGGCTCTTTGATTTATAGGTATCAAGTGTTGACTGCACTGTAGGTTAAGTAGTTTGCCTTTCAGCAGTGAGAAAAGTGGAAATGAGTGGGAACAGTAAAAGGAGGGCTTTTTCCTTTTGAAATCAGACGCCTCCTCAGCAGGCCGTCTCATCCATAACCTTATCTCGGGTGTCACATACCGTAGTAGGATGTGAGATATATTTTTAGCAGCATTTTTAGTAACACAGGCATTGGTTGCTTGGTGCGTAATCATAAAAACAGGAAAGGATGTGATCCCTTGCTGAGTTTTGATGAGCGCTTGTTAATGAGTAACTGTGTTGTTAAGTTGTTAGGTGATTTCAAGGCACTTGTTTGCTTAATCATAATCAGAAACATGAATTCGCATGGAAAGAAATGAGAGGGCAAACAGCCTGTCCATGTAGGTGGATCAGTGTTTGAGAGGAGGACAATGTGCACACCAGATTCTGATGATAGAAGTATTAGGGCGTTCCCCATATCGGTCACTGCAACAGCTGGTGGTCCCTTATGGTACATTCTTGTGTGTGTGTGTGTGTGTGTTTGTGGTAGTAGGGTGTGGGAGTGGAGAATCTGCAGAGAACACTTGCTGGGGCACCACTGTGGCCACAGGCATCCCTACGAAGATAAAGGAAACTAAAAGGCATTGTTCAAGCTCGGCCTGTATTTTCCTCTCTTCTCTAACTCAAAGCTGCTTCTTTTATCGGTTTTCCAAGCTTAGTTAAGACAACTCACATTTGGTTGACCATGCTTCAGATACGCTTGCTATCTCCTGGCTAGATTGGATCTTAGGCCTCAGTAAGCCCTCGCGGGAGTTGGCTAACAGTCAGATTGGCAGCCTAATAAATACTCCTTTTCATTAGGAGCAAGCTTTCATTCACTGTACTTAAATGGAAACCCCCTTTCAATTCCCTCATCCTATTGACCATACAGGATTTACAATAGAGGCACAGGGCGTTTGTCAAGAAAAGCGCGCGCGCGCACACACACACACACACACACACACACACACACACACACGTGTGTGTCACATACTGAACCTTGATTCATATCTTTGGTTCTGCTAGAACGGTACAATATAATGAGTGAGAAATTCAGCCTGAACTCTTGGTAGAATCAGTTAACTAAGCAGATGGATGGGGGTGCCCAGATAACCACCAATCCACAGATAAGGTTTCATTTCTTGGCAGTGTTAGGAAGTGGAAGGCTGGTTACTCATCGTGGTTAGTCTGTCTCACTTCTTTGTCTGCAACACCTTATCTAACAATTTATCTCCTACAATTTAGAACATGCCCCTTGGAAATTGTAGGAACAAATTTTAATAAATAACTGGAAGATAATTTTTTTTAATAGATTCACTCAAAAAGGAATGGGTTTGACTTGTTTTTTTATAACTCCACAAAGAAAAGTAGTAATATTCTAGAGTAATGTAGAGAGCCTTCAAAGGCAGATTTGGTGTTTTGGAGTGCTTGACTGACAGTGTCCTAAGAAGTTTCTGCAGTGTGGTGTACAGTATCTGGTATTTCATCTGAGTTTAGAAGAAAGCATAATGCGTCCTATGTGGTTGCCCCTTAATTTGATTGAAGATGTGTTACTGCCCAGGTGTTAGGAATATTTACCACACTTACCTTTATGTTCATGGAGAGGAAACAGCATTTTTTATACAAATAAATAATCTCACTATGAGTGTAGATGTGACAGTAACTTCTATTACTAATAATGTTTATTTTACAAAACTTTCCATTATGAGCAAGCTACTTACCTCATCGCAGAATAATGCTGGCGGATAAAGGAGTGTCTCTTGTTCTCTTTGTTGTGTTTAGCAGCTCTTTCCTAGCCGATATTTTATGAACACATTGGTAGTTTTCTTCTTGCTGTCCTCCCTCTTTTCTTCTTTCTTATGAACTTAAATGCTTTTAATTTTTTTCCCCCCAAACTAAATTATTCATCTTCTCACTTTGTTCTTTGGATTGCTTATCACACCTGCACATGACGCTGGAAAGCTTGAATATTATACTGATGTTTTCTTGGGGAGTTGATATTTCCGTAATTTTGGCCTGTAGGTGTTTGTGTACCGTGGTTGAATTGTAACAATAATATTGCTATCCCTTTATGCCGGGCAGCCTCATCTGAGAAGACGGTGTTCAGAACGAAGTATCAAAATTTGGATTAAAAAAAATTCAATATCCGGAATAGCATAGAATCCCTAGCTAATACAACAATAAGGTCAACATTAATCCTCATTCATGTAATCCTTTTTGAAAAGGTAATCTTCTTACAATAGGTCCGAAGAAGGCATGCCTTATTAAACCCAGAGGGTGTGGCTTTTATTGTTCTGAAGCAGCCCTCAGCCGTGAGACAGTTGTGCATGTGCCACTATCCACCAGTGCCCTGCCTCAGCCACATCCCTGGTCCCTTTACCAAGCTCCCTGGAGAGCCTCAGCTCTGGCTGCAACCCATGCGCTAGACAAAACCTTAAACCCCCAGCTGCCCCATTCTGTATTACTGCTTCAGGCCCCTAAACCTCCCTCTTCACTACAGAGTTACAATACATATAAGGCACTCTTGCTGAATTGGGTTAATTCATTACAACAGCTAAAAGGAAATGACATCTTGTTCATGTCAAAACCCAGAAGCCTTCAGAAGAAATGTGACTAATAAGCATAATTTATATTCTGCGTTGAAGGTTCAGTGAAATGACACTGCTGTGGGAACTCGATCTGCTCAATAGGGACTGTTCAAACAGCATCTTTTTGTTGTACATAATGAGACCATTTTCATTAGATTTCAGGTTCGACTTTCCACTCTTTTCCAGTTCTTCGTACCGGCTTGTGTCTAAGACATCACTGATGACGTTGGATCTGCTGATGGTAATCAGGGGTCTGACTGATTGCTGAGCCTAGTCCTTGGTGGCACTACAGAGAGTTGTGTGCATGTTTCAGTCCATGCTGCCTAAACTATCAGACAGTTACATGTATGTCCAGTTGGTGCTAAGCTAGAAACATAAACCCTCTTCCCACTAAACTGTTGTCCCTGAAATCCAGCCCTAGGCATCTGGACAGTTGCCTTTGGACCCAGTAGAGTTATGCTAGTGATGTGGCTGACTCACAGGTGGAGCATTCCATTTTTTATAACACATGCCTGAGCTGCTTGGGCTCTTTGGTATACTGGCAACTGTCATTTACTGCCATGCATGTTATCATTTCTTCACTGTTAGTTCTCAAGATCACGATCAGGCTTGAATTAATCACCGCTAATAGCAATTGAAAATCACCAGTGGTCAATGAATGATCAATACAATTTGCACAAATGTCAAGATAACATTGTGGGAATTGACTGATCAAACAAACCCAACTCAGCTGCTTCACTCTGCTGTCAGTTGAGCTAATGGATTACTTGTTTGTATACTTGAAAAGTAAGGTCCAGAGGCTTAGTCAGCTTTGCTTTCTTCATTGTCTGCAGGGGTCCACTGTTACTCCGCTGTTTGTCTAATCCTCAGGTTTATCAGCAGTGAAGGGGATTTTTAGAGTGTCAGTCTAGATGTCAACAGATAGTAGATGGATTAAATCCCCTTAGGCTACTCAAGAGAGGGGATGAGGGCAGAGCTGTAACTGTCCAAGGCTATTGATCATCAGTAAACCATACTGCTGCCATTTACTTTGTCTGTGTTAAACAGTCACTGGTAATAATGAGGTTATTTGAGCAATAGCTCTTTGGATTTGAAAAAGTTGAATTTAGTTTAGACCCTACTGAAAATGCAACTCGCTACTTAACTGCTTCCTTGATTGGACAATATTTACATTTGCTGCTCTCGATTATTCTTTCACTTTCAAATCAGCTCACTTGGCACTTTAGATTTTCATGGTGGATAAAACTAAAATCCTCTTATGCTTCCTCCTGATTAATCAGAAACTGGGGGAAAGTTTAAAAAAGTTGAAGAGTAAACCATAAAACCTCAAGGACCGGTCAGTATACTGAGCTTCATACTGAGCATAGGGAAGATAAAGCTGGCCTTTGCTAATTTAAAAACAAATCTCAAACCACATGAAAGTTTTGAATGATGTTTGGACAGTCGCATGTGACAATGAGCCTTCCAGATTACATGTATGCTAGCAAGATGTCAAAAAAGTCAAGGATATGGAAGCGATACAGTCTGTGGTCTGAAATAATTTAAAACTTGCAATAACTTGGAACGTGCCTACAAACATTAGGTTACCAACAATAGCTAGTTGTCTTGGTATTATCGTGTTGATGTACCTCACAGTCCCATCCTTCATAAACCCTGTTGAATATATTGTTTTCCAAGTTCTATTTTTCCTCAATAGTCTGTTGGAAGTAATTGGCCCCACTTCTGCTTTTTTAATGAATGCAAACATCTGGGTAGCCTACTTCTGTGATTGCCATTGCTTTTTTGTACAGACGTTACTTGATTTCATGTGCAGCACGGATTCAACAGTTACATGCGCAGCTGATCTGACAGCTAATCTACAAATTCTGGATAGAATTTTTTAATCTGTCTGGCAAGTAAATTCAGAAAGTTATGTTCTACAATCTATTAACTTAGTTTCTTTGCATTGAATTTATGTTTTGTTTAGTTGTGCATTAAATGCTGGCCTTCCAATTATGCGTAAACTGTAACTCAGCAGGAAATGCTGATCGCATTCTATGTGAGATTTCTCCGGAAGGCTGGTATTGAACCTGAAAAGTGGCTTTAAATTACCCTGTTCTCTAGCTCATGGGAACTGACAGACAGATGCTTTTCTGCCAGACTATTCCGAGCGTTTGAGTGGCTGCTCACTCAATGTTATATTAGATGAGGAGACGAGCAGAATGGTATAATTTAGTAAAGGATCTTGGCCTTGTGGGCAGAGTGTAGCAGAGAAAAACTGGGATTTTAGTGTGTGCTTACTCCAAATGCAGCAGCTGCAGCAGAAAGAGGAGGAAATCATGTAGATGGTTTGTTTGACCGGTTCGACCATGGCAGTCCACTAGTCTGCCGCATTTCTATGATTCAGTTGGCAGTCAGCCATAATCAAAACATGCCTGCTTATTAACATAAAGCCAAGGCTGTTGATATAAGGAAGCCAGAACCTAGTGGAAATAGTTTTTTTGCTTGATTTGTGTATGTTCATGTCTAGGTCAGTGCTGAAGTTATGCACTGTAATAATCCTATAGTCAAATCCATTTTGAATTGGCTGAGATTTTTGCCCCCCCTGCTATGGTAGATGCCACATTTCACTTTAAAATGTCTCTTACTGCCTGTTACTTTGCAGCTTGTTTTTAGGATCACTGGATTAAAAAGAAAGTCATAATAAATTTTTTTTGCCTGTTTTTAATTAATTTTACGTTTGTAAAAGAACTAAAGGAACTAAACTCCTGAACTCCTTTGGGCAGGTTTGAGAAAATATAGGCCCTAAAAGGAAGGAGTGTAAAGTAAAGTGAGAAATGGTGTGCTTAGGGAGTAAAGCTCCTACTGCTTCACTTAGTTAAGATTTCTCCCTCTCCTCACCCCCAACCGGTTGCAGCAGATGGCTGCCCCTCCCTCTACCTGGTTCTGCCAGATGTTTCTTCCTGTTAAAAGGGAGTTCTTCCTTCCCACTGTCTGAGAAAACCCTAATAATCAGATGCCCTCCTATGGGAAAGCATTCAAAGGGGGTCAGCTGATTGTAGGTTCTTTACTATATAAATCACATGGAGGTGATTTGGCGCTATATAAATAAAACTGAATGAAATCCGACATATGGCTGCTGTTATACATTTCTGCTTAACAGTGGCTGCAAGGTGTAGTAGTTTACACATTCACCTAACAAGTAAAAGATCCCTGGTTTTATATCAGAAGGAAACACAGATCCCTTTGGGGTTGTGTCAGGAAGGGCATCTGGCATAAAAACCTGCCAAATCAAATACATGGAGCTACCTGCTGTGGCAAGCTTTTTTGAATAAGCTTTAGTTGAGTCATAATTTGCTCCACGATACGTCACAGCATAGTGAATAATGTGAATAATTCCTGCCAAAGCAAACCTTGAAATTTGCTTCATTTACGTGACCAAAAGCCCAAACTTTTCAACTTGCATCGTTGATTTTGCATGATTTTTTTCTTTTTTTTGTCTTCTGATAGTAAACCCTTTGAGGTCTAAGCCAACTCTAACCCTAACCATGGCCGAGCCCCAGACTTTGTTTTGGAAATTTGTGAATTGTTTTGATGTGTGTCAGAATTATGTTTTTTCTTTTCTTCTTGCAAAGAAGAAAAGAGGATGATTAATGCATATAGCAATATCATATAGCAGTCATACACAATTTCAGTACCACAAAATAAATTATTTGTAGCAGGATAAAACCGTATCAGTGTTATTTTGTTATCAGTCACTTCTGGAAGCTTAAGATCTCAGTGGGGGCGGGAGTCATGGTTCATTAATAGATGGTGATCAACAATAACTCTTGTATGGATAAAATATACACTGGGTTATTTATTTATTTGTTTATCTATTGACATGGAGAGCGGAAATGTAATTTCCTGTTGCAGGAAACAAATATATGGGTGCTCTGGGCTATGTTTACTTTAAACGTATGTAACAGAACAAGTGATGTGGCAGTGGGGAGGCTAACCAAAGTGAGAACAGTGTGTCTGGGTGTAGTAGGGGAGTATAGATTTTCATAGTGGTTACAGCATAGTCAACCACACAGTAAGTGAACAGGAGGAAATGATCCAAACACAGTAACCGGATCTTTATAGACACCTGAATGTTTGACAGCTTGATGTGCACCTCTGTAGTTCTGTCACAATCCAGGCTCACCTGCTCTGTTTGTCACAGCAAACTAAGTATTTGGAAATTAGTACAGTGTAAGAAAATGTCTTATTTTCCCCAACATGAATGAGTAAATCTGTTTTGTTGCATGATTCACAGGCTGTTGGTGTGAAGGAAATGAAACTGATATAAAGATTTTTGCACAGCAATTCAGCTGAAAGCAAGTGTCTCTATTGTGGGACTGTTTTCAGTTCTTCAGAAAAATGAGTTTCATGTTCAGCAGCACATTGACGTATTTTTATATAAAGATACTTACCACACCAGAATACATAGAATGAGAATAGCTAATAGTTTAGGAAGACTTCTTTTTATATAAAAAATAGTCCATTTTTTTGCTAAATGCTGGAGCAAGCACTCTATGTTAGAGTTAACAATTAATAGGTGTGTTTGTGATATCTGATGATTCACATAATTTAGTAACTCTAAACTAGGGAGTCATTAAAGCAAAAAGTTATTATTTTAAAGATAAGAGGATAGGCTAACCTCACATAGTGTTTTCTTTTCTTTTTTCCCCTTGGCTGAGTTATTTAACGTGAATTAATTTGCAACTTAAATGTTGGTTGCTACCCAAGGTCGCTAGCATTACCTGATAACTCCAGCCTCTTGCCCAAATATGTAAACTTATAGTTCCAAAACACCAACATGGTGCCAGGCAAAACATTAATGTTGAGGGTTCAGAATACACTGAAAACCAGTGGGTGACTGTGTCCATCGTGTACAGTATAAGAATGAGTCTTGGAAAAAGGAAGCTGCTTTTGAATGTCATGTCTGTGTGTTGGAGGTTTAAGGCAGATATCAGTACACTGCAACACAACAATGTAGCAAAGTATGGACACAAAACAATTAAAATTGATTACAGATGGAAACATAACATAACAAATACAACATAACAGACATAACATAATACATAAAACAAAATACTGCAGCAAAGTTAATTCTCTGTGTAACAGTAGATGTACATGCTGGAGTTGACAGAAACATACCAGCACCCTTATTTTTGCACCTCACCTACCTTTGCACCTTCCCTTTGGATAACATCAGGCTAGCTGTTTTTCCCAAGTTCATTGCCGCAGAGACGTTTACTATATAGAGCTTGACTACAGGGTTGTAGACAGATGGTAGCTGCTACACGGCATCTATCTCCAGGTGGGGTCCTTGCCCCCTTTTATTGTTCTGAGTTTACACCAATGATACCTCCCAACATGCTCAGCCCACAAGCTATGCAACCTGCTTATTATTCTAAGATCAAGCTTTCACATAAAAGAGGGTGCTGGCATTATGAGAAACGGCCCACAAGTTGTTGTTATTGAGCCTGTGTGTGTATGTGGTCTCCATTAGTTGAAC
>VUQG01026053.1:0-15659 GCA_015106755.1 Etia nguti | reverse complement strand
CAGTCTTTGAGCACTACGGTCACCCCGGTGTGTCGGCCAGAACACCACTTAAGGCCAAATTGTCCCAGAGTATGAAGAAGGAGGGAGCTTGAGGTTCGGTTTGAGGCACCTTTATTGTCACAACTCAATTCCTGGGGCTGTGAAAGACAGTTGCGGGTGTACGTGTGTGTGGTTTTTTATCATTCACGCACACATAACATCTCCCAGGAATCAGTGCACCCCCACCGGACCAACACTGCACATCCGACATTAAACTGCCCACATTACTAACCGGATGATGTCACCAGAAGGTGGGCTGGCCCAAACTGACACCAGATCGAATATTAAATGAACAGCAAATAAACATATCTAAACTAATGAACGTAGGATCAGCCTCTCCGCCTTGCGATAGTCCTCAGCAGTGGGATGACCCATCTGGTTGGGCCACCCCATGTAGCTCCCGCCCTGTAACCTCTAACATCTCACTCCAGGTTTTGTAGCGGCTCAAATCTGAAGTTGGCTGACCTGACGGAGTAGCTGCAGTGGTCCCACAGAACACAGCTTTGTGCAGCTCCGAGGCATCATCTGCTTGGTCAACCGTGAGATCCTCTGGCCAGGAGTCTGGACTGTGCAGGAGAAAGGATGGTCCTTGGCTCCATCTATTTGGTACAGCAAGCTCCTTTAGCTTCTTCCCACGTGTAACATCGTCGGCTGGATTCCTTCCAGAGTCGACGTATCTCCAGGAGTGCCTGTCTGTCAGCTCTTGTATCTCGGCTACACGAGTGCCAACAAAGACCTTAAATCGGCAAGATTTAGACCTCAGCCAGGTCAGCACTGTTTTAGAATCAGACCACAGGAACGTCTGGTCGATTCTAAGGGTGAGCTCCCTTTCCAGCACTTGTGAGAGCTGTGCCCCAGTGAGTGCAGCACAGAGCTCCAGTCAGGGCATGGAGTGAAACCGCTTGGGGGCAACCCTGGACCGGGCCACCAAGAATGACAGATGCACTTCACCATTTCTGCCAGTGGTCCGGAGGTAAGCTACTGAGCCATAAGCTTCTTCAGAGGCATCACAAAATATGTGTACCTCTCTGTGACAGCAGAAGGGGTCCACTTCCTTAGGCACATATGGTTGGGGAAGAGTTACTTCAGGTAGAAATTGCAGGTCTTCCTCCCAGGCTGTCCACTGCTGTATAAGCTCCTGAGGTAGGTGTGGGTCATCCCAACCCCTTTGCTTATCCCAAAGATGGTGGATGATTACCTTCGCTCTGGTTATGTAGGGTAGGATGAACCCTAGGGGGTCGTACTGGCTGGTCAGGACCTTGTAGACATTGCGCATTGTGGAGACTGCATATGGAACTTGACGATGCTTGTAGCCTAGGACATCTGTGCGGAATAGCCAGCTCAGTCCAAGGGTAGATTCTGGGGTATCTACCTTGTTCTGGCCAGCCATAGCTCCACACTAGCAGAGCAGCTCTCTTCTGGTAAATAACTGATGACGTCACGTTCATTGCTGGCCCACTGTTGTAGGTCAAACCCTGCTGAGGCTAGGATGGCCCGTAACTTGTCGACAAGGTTCCTTGCCTCTTCCACGATGGGAAAACTCTGAAGGCAGTTATCCACATAAAAACACCTTTCGACTGAGAGTCTCACGTTGTCATCTGGCTGGCTGTTATCCATGACATGACGCTGCAGGGCGAATGTGGCACAGCAGGGGCTACACGTGGTTCCGAAAGGGAGCACTTGCCACTCGTAGACGGCTGGAGGGCTCTCATCACTGATGTCCCACCAGACAAATCTGAGCAGAGCACGATCTTCTGGTAAGAGACGAACCTGGTGGAACATGCCTTTAATGTCCCCACTCACTGCAACTGCATGCTCTCTGAAGTGTAATAGGACTCCCAGAAGCGACGCACCTAAGGTCGGCCCAGGGAGCAGGTAGTCGTTCAAGTTCTGTCCTCTGTACTGAAATGAGCAGTTGAAAACCAATTGGTTCTTGCCATTATGGCTCACCATGTGATGAGGGATGTACCACGCCTCCTGACCTTCTGTCACAGGTGTCTCAGAGCCACACTTAATGATGGAGCCAGCCTTGATAAGCTTCTCCATCTCCACCTTGTAGGCTTCAGCTCGTTCTGGGTCTTTGGCCAGCCTTCTCTCCACACCCCGTAGACTTGGCATTACGGCCTCTTTAGTAGCCTGCAGTAGACGCATCCCCTTCCGGCGGAGCAGTGGGGTGGCATAGCGGAGTATGCCTTCCACCTCTATTCGGACAGTTCTGGTCTCCAGAATGCGTATGGCCTCTTGGTCTTGCCTTGAACGAGTAACAAGCTTCTCGTTTCGGAATGGAACGATGTCGACCTGCCATAGTTTCTCCACATGTTTCATTAACTCACTGACCTGAGGTGCCACAGTTGTCAGCAAGCACTGCTGTGGTTGGGCAAGCTGGCCGACTATACTTGCTGGCCCTTGTAGCGCCCAACCTAGCCTGGTGCGAATAGCAGCAGGCCCTCCTGGAGGTCCCAGTCTGACTGGTTCAACGGGGGTAACCAGATGGGGATGGTCACTGCCAATGAGTAGCAAGGGTTTCACGTTTCTCAAGGTGTGGATCGGAAGGCCAATCAGGTGTTTATACCTTTCCCTGAGTTGCTCCATGGGATAAGTGTGGCCTGCAAGTCCGAGGCGTGCAGCAGTGAATGCCCCAGAAATCTTGAACTTGGTCTTAGGCCTTGAGGGAGAGGAAACAGAGAACGACACTGACTCACCTCTGAGGGTCTGCACGTCCTGCCTAATCGTGCGCAGTGGGACGTCCCCTGGGATCCCTTGTATGCCTAACTTCTCGGCAGCCTCTGGCAGAAGCATTGTTCTCTCTGACCCGTCATCCAGTACGGCATAAGTGCTGATTGTTCACTTGCCATAATGAATGCAGACTTTGACGATCTTTAGAAGGACTCTGCAGCCTTCAGTGGGTGTGTCTAGATACAGGACGTCGGTTGCCGCCTACGAGTCACAGCTCACCACCGCTCTCGTTGGTTAACTAATGGGAAAAAAAAAACATCACAGCCCAGTTTTTCTTCAAACCTTCACAATGCTTCCACTCATTTCCCCAGAGCTCAATAGAACCTTCAGCACCACTAATTAAAAGATGATTCCATGTAGCTGTTTGAGACTGTATAATTTCGTTGCTGTGTGTATTAGAAAAAATCTAAAATAAAACTGTATTTATGAAAGAGGAACACGATCAACTGCAACTGGATGTGCAACGCCTGACAGAATTAACCCTCTGGGGTCCAGGGTATAATTGGCCATTTTTGACTACTTTTGATTTTACCTCTATATTTCACCTTTAAAAACGGTTTATCTTGCCTTGTTTGGTATCATTATTTTCAGCACAACCTCAAATATCTGAAATTGGAGTTTTTTTTCTTTTTGACATACCCTATTAACAAAATTGATCTAAAATCAGACAAAAATCCAATTAGAAAAAAGTTATATTTTTTACTGTAAAAACCACAAACATGTTTAACGAATCATTTTCATAACTTGAAATGGAAATAGAAATTGTAGTTTTGCAAACAACAAAGTTATATGGTACTATCTACCTAAAAATGCAGCCAAGGTCTCAGGCGTCTTTTATATAGCCATTTAAAAATATTTACAGAACATTCAGGTGTGCTGCATCAAATAAGATGCCACTCAAATTAATGCCACATGTTGCCATATCATTTTTTGATTGGTTGACATGGCATTTAACACCAATAGGGAATGGGTGTTTTTTCTTTTTTCACTCACAAGTGGAGAGCGTTTGCTAGCGCTGTCCTTGGAAAACGCAGTTTTTACAGTTTCTTCACTACTGTTTTATTCAGAAAAAAATGTTGTGTATATTTTTTTTAATCATAACTCTGGTTTTCCGTGGCCTATCAACACAATTCAAAAACTGGTATATAGTTTGAAGTCCGCACTTTCGACCCAAGTTGAAATGGAGACTCTGGGTCGCTGCATCTTGTTGCTGTGTCATCTTAAATTGGTCATGTGATTTTGACGTGCCGGCGTGTCCGTCGACCCCAGAGGGTTAATCTCTAGCTCCCCTGTACTAGCTCCACAGCATGCCACATCACGGTCTGGAATTTGTGAGGATGGAATGTCAACAACACCTGCACACACTAGTAAGCTGGTGCCAATCAGAGGTCAAAAGGGCCCACATCAGCCTGAAAGTGCTCCACAGGTACCAATCGGGGATGAGTCTCAATGTCCAAAGAAGAGCCAGCATGGCCTGATTGAGGAGCTCACTCACAGTCTAAATGAAGCAGATCTTGACAGGCAGCGCAGTGCGCAGTCAAAATCACTTTCAGTTGAATCATCCCCTGATACTCAAGATTTCCTTCCATCCTTGCTGACTCATTCAGTAACAGTCCATTCCCATTTGCTGACACCATGAGAGCACTTACAGAAGTGTACGGGCAACCTCAACATCTGGCCTTAAAAAGGATCACCAAACTGATGGATGGACCCAACATTAGGAGTGGTGACATCCAAGCCTTCAAGTCTTTTGCACTCTAAGTCCGTGAACTAGTGGGTATGTTACACCAGTTGGGAGAACAGGGTTGGACAGAGTTAAGGTGTGGCTCACACGTATCCCGCCTCTTAGCTAAGTTACCTTATGACATAAGAGCGAATTTCCAGAGATTTGTCAATCCCATCAACACTTCTATACCAACACTGCTTGATCTGGCTGAATGGCTTGAGTATGAGGTGCGTGTCCAGGTAATTGGAGACCAGTCCACTCACACAGGGAGAAGCAAGTTTCACGAAAGGAGAGACGTCCTGGGCATAAGTTTCAGAAGACTACCGCCATCCTCCATGGTAGTAAGCCCAAGAAGAAGACGGAAGGGGACATGTCAATGACACAAGAAAGGCCAAAGAAGTACTGCCCATTCTGTAATACGGTGCAGAATTACCTGAATCAGTGCAGTAACTTCCAACTCTCGTCGAAGGAGCAGAAGACAGAGTGGATCAAGGCGAATAAGAGGTGCTGGCGATGTACCTGTGATCATCAAGCAGCTAAGTGTAACCTCAAAGCCAAGTGTAAACCATGTGGACGCCAACACCTTGAAGTTCTTCATGATGCCTAGATGCTACAGGATATAGCATCTATATGCTATATCTATATGCAATATAAAGCGCCTTGAGGCGACTGTTGTTGTGATTTGGCGCTATATAAATAAAATTGAAATTGAAATTGAAAATTGAAATTGAAATTGAAATTGTAATTACAACCTCTGATTCTTCCGGTGCACTGGAGGAAAGCACCTGCTTAGTAAGTTCCACCTCTGAGACACAGTAGGTAGACCAGCAGACCAATATCAGTCAGGTGCTACTCAAGCTAAGTCGTGTCATCATTAAGAGCAGTACCAAGATGATTGAAACCTATGCTATACTGGATGATGGTTTGTAGCATACCATACTTCTACGTGAAGCAGCTGATTGCTTGGGGATTCATGGGAAAACTGAGGACCTAGCACTCCGCACTGTCCGTCAAGACCTCTGTACTATCCATGGTGCCACTGTGTCATTCTCCATCTCTTATGCCTCACAGCCTGACAAGTCCTTCCAGATCCACGAAGCCTTCACTGCAAAGGAACTTGGCCTAGCATGCCATAGTTACCCAATTAGAGCATTACAGGAGCAGTAGCGGCACCTTAAGCACCTGCCACTGCTAGACATAAAGGAAGTACAGCCCTTTCTGCTTACTGGGTCAAATAATCCACATCTTCTCACTCCGGTACATCTGGGCCCTCCCGGTGGACCTGCAGCTGTGCATACCCGACTCGGATGGAC
The DNA here is from genome assembly GCA_015106755.1 of Etia nguti. NCBI lineage: Eukaryota > Metazoa > Chordata > Actinopteri > Cichliformes > Cichlidae > Etia > Etia nguti. Next base: position 9,845 of record VUQG01026053.1, on the reverse strand, counting down.
TTTACAGGGTTCATCGAGATTCCTATGTCACCGGCTGACCCCACAGCAGTGTCTTTTCACCTCTGGGGCCTCACCAGAAACTGAGATCTTCAACCATGTTGAGAGACTATGGAAAATGGATATCTTTCCATATTGGAGTGAGCGGCTTATTACCAGGTCCCGACAAGATGCTGAAGCCATCCAGAGAGTTGAGGGAAAGACAATTAAAATAACAGTTGATGGAGCAAGCCACTATGCCTCCCCACTACTGTGGAAGAAGAATCTTCCCCCTCTTCATGCTACATCAGAGGCCGTTTTGGCTCAGCTTCCTACTGTCAGGAAATCCACAAACCACTTCAGGCTGGCTTCATCACTGCTGTGGCACCAGAAGAGGCTGCAGTAAGTAACTGTTAGTGGTTTATCCTCCATCACATGGTGCACCACAACCGCAAGGACAGGATAGTTTTCAATTGTTCCTTCACATACAAGGGTTTGAGCGTGAACGACTGCCTTCTGCCAGGGCCTACACTGGGATCTAGTCTGTTGGGAGTCCTTCCCAGGTTTAAGGAACACCCAGTCGCCATCAGCAGTGACATAATGTCTACACGGTCATCCGCCACCTACCAATTGAGTACCGGTCAGAGGGTAGTGTTCTCTGGCTCTCCCAGGGGTCAACCGATCCTCAAGAGTGCACTCTAGGACTCGAATGGCACTGTAAGAATGATGAACTGTGGTATAAGCATCAGCAGAGAGATAAATGTTGCCAACAGTGTGCAACATTTATCGGCTGCTCGCCCAGCAGTATGACCCTCTTTGGGTTTCTTATTCCATATACAACCAGAGCAAAGGTCATCGTGCAGCACCTCTGGACAAAAAAAAAAAGGGTGAGATGATCCTCACTTAGCTGAGAATCTGCTCCAGGCCTGGTGTTTGTGGGAAAGTAAACTGGGCCAGCTCTCACAGATAACACTGCCGAGATGCTACACAGACCCAGGGTCGGATTGCAGTAACAGCCATCGAAGTCTTCATGTATTCTGTGATGCCTCAGAGCGTGCCTATGGGTCTGTGGCATATCTATGCACTGACCATGGGGAAGGAAAGGTCCAGGTGGCTTTCTTGGCTGCGAGGTCGAGAGTTGCACCCAAGAAGCAACTCTCAATTCCCAGGCTAGAGTTGTGTGGAGCCCTTACAGGAGCACAGCTGGCTTCTGTTCTGACGAAAGAACTGGCCCTTGACATCCAAGATGTCGTGTTCTGGACAGACTCGACTACAGTACTTAACTGGCAGAGCTGACCCTACTGAGACATTCTCAGATAGAGAGCTTTCCAAGAGAATTCACATTACTTAAATCAGAGAAGTTGATTCCATCTAGTAGCACGCTAATTACCCTCGCTCCTGAGTATGACAAGGCTTCTGACTTGATTAGAGTTGGAGGTTGACTCTGTAGATGCGAAAGTCTGAGCCCTGAGGTACTACATCCTGTACTTCTAGACCCCTCTCACCTGGTTACGCAGCTTCTAACCCAGCGATGTGACAATCAGCTTAACCACCTGGGAGCTGAACGTTTTTTCGCTGACTTCCGCCAGAAGTACTGGATATTAAGGGGGAGAGAAACAGTCAAAAGACATCAGCATCACTGTCCTGACTGGAGAGGTCAGCCAGATGTACAGAGAATGGCAGATCTGCCGCCCTCAAGTTTGAGGCTCTTCCGACCTGCTTTCTATTCGACTGGGATGGACTGCTTTGGCCCTTTGTTCATCAAAGTGGAACGGCGCACAAAGAAGAGGTGAGGCATACTTTTCAAATGTCTTACTTCTCAAGCAATGCACCTGCACCTGCTGGTAAACATGGATGTTGGACTCCTTCTTGATGTCGCTCAGACGGTTCATTGCCCGTAGAGGGAAGCCCTTTGAGCTCCTTTCAGACCAAGGTATCAATTTTCGAGGTGCAAGTAAAGAACTACATGAAGCATTCAGCGCCCTGGAGCCGGATGTTAGACAACAAATGGTGGCAGAACAGATCCGATTCAATCTCCCCGGTTCTCCACACTTTGGAGGGTCTTGGGAAAGAGAGGTCCGCAGCTTCAGTTCAAAGACAAACAACAGCTGAACAACAGACAGCGTGTGCGTTCATAAGACCGTGAGTTAATGTTGTACTTCACTCAGTTTTGTTGGTGTTTAGCCATGAGTCTATTGATGACTCACCAGCAGTTTTTTCTGCTAGTGTTTAAATGAGGTTATGCATAAGTGGCAGTTTGCTAGCAACACAGATTTGATTGCTAACTACCTTCTAGCAGAAGGTGCTCTGTAATGATGAAAGCGTTGTCTCCACTGGTGCTCTTTGCGCGGGTGCAGCCATTTGTTGTGTTATCTGCTGCAGCGTCGAAGCGAGCATAAAATGTGTTCAGCTCAACAGCCAGTGAAGCGTCGGCATTCATCATTGGAGAAGCTGGTTGTTTATAGTCTGTTATTGTCTACAGTCCCTTCCAAAGGCTCCTAGAGTAGCACTGTTGTAGCTGTGACTCCAGCTTTTCCCCGTAGCTCCGCTTTGCCTTTCTGACTGCGCTGCGCACATTGTAAGACTCAGGCTTGTATTGGTCCATATTACCGGAGACGAGCCCATCTTTGTAGGCAGCGGTGTGCGATCTCAGAGCATCACGGGTGTTTTTATCCACCCATGGCTTCTGGTTGGGAAACGTTCGGAGGATAGTTCTTTCCACTTTCACCAAGAAAAACTGGTAAACATTATATACTTCTGTTAATATTTAGAATAATTTTGTAGGTAATTTTATTCATATGCTAACATTTAAAATCTGTGGCTGACAAATCGATGAAAAAAACAGGATAATGTAGAACTGTAGAAATACAGTTCTGTCAGAGTCTCACATTTACCTTTTAAATAGGTTTGCTTACAAAGCCATAATAAATGTCTTTATTCTTTGAGCTCCCACAGAAACCATTTCTAATACCCGTGGAACAAGTGCAAAATTTCCAGTAAACAGGAAGGGGTCTCTCTGCTCCTCTTTACTTTCATACAATTCAGTGACAGCAGTGAGTGCAACCTGTTATGTACAACAGAAAATGAGGACCACAATAAAAATATGAGATAAGATAAACTTTATTTATCTCATAGTGAGTGCCTTGCATGCAGGAGCAGACAAGTGGTGGGAAAAAAATCTTTTGCTGTGTGATTTTAGGCTTATATTCTTTTAAAAGTGGCTAATAGAATATCAGCTGCAAACTGAAAGTGAAATCAAGCTAATATATCTACCCACCATATAAAGAAACTAAAGATGACATTAGAAGTGCCAAAACACTGAATATTTCCATGTTTACATATTTATTTCTTTAAGTTGCCTTTTTCAAAATCACCATTATTCTAAAAAATGTTGGAACTGTTTTTCATTGATATTGTTTAAACAATAATTGTTTAAACAATTATTGCACACTTTCTGTAAATCCAATAAACTTCATTTCACTTCTCAAATATCACTGTGTGTGTGTCTCCTATATGATATATTTAACTGACATTTTTTATTGTAACAACCAACGATTTATACAGGAAAATAATGACTATTAACAAGATTGCCCAAACTTTTGCACCCAACTGTATACTGTACCTAATCATAGAATACGTGCAGCAATGGTGTCCAACCCAAATTTGTGTTGTCGGTAACTTTCATTTCTCTTGAAACATAAAAGTTTCATTTTTCACTCTGTGCTTAAACTGTATAAGAAACCACCACACAACAAACTGACATTTAAAAAAGACTGTTCATGAAAAAAAAACAACAACAGTACTTTAATGAATGGAATAAAACAACCTTACAGAGGATTCTGTCAAATATCTGAAAGAAAAATAAATAAAACATTTTAATAAAATTAAAATTTCAATCAAACGAATGGAATTAAAACTTAAACAATTCAGGTCTTCAAGCTAGTTTTAACAGAGTCCTTCAGCAAAATTGATACTAAAAGAATAAGACGGCATAGATGTTATGCCATTTTAATGATAGACAGTTCTAATATGTATTTAGTAATCTAAACCCAGAAAGCACAGAGTTGTGGGATAAACTACATGGAGCCCAGAGGTCACATTATGATCTTATGTTAAAGAAGTAAAATAGGGATGTGTTATAATGTCCACAGGGAAAATTCTGTAGAATGCAATTCTACTAGTAGACTAGTAATATTAGTACAGTATATTTGCACAAGAGTTTTGTACCTGGATTTTAACTCATTAAAGTCAGTTGCTTTTCCAAAAGCTAGTCAGTCACTGAAGGTAACCAAATCGTATTCAAAGCATGGAAAGTTTTATTGTTGGATAGCCTTCTCTTTGAAATAAAGACTGATGGCAACTATGCTTTAGTCTTTCCAGCTTTCACAGGATCTCAGAAGCATGTCTAAAAAGAAGTCCTAAAAGCCCCTTAAATAACAGTCTTTGTTCCATTTGTAAATGTATTTGCACAGCATATAACAGCTATTATATGCTGTGCAAATACATTTTCTATAGTCAAGTTCTTTCACTGTGAAAGGCAGAATTAAGGAGTGGTCAGAGAGAGAAGACCCCTCCCCCCCAATGAGAATTACTTATAACCTGAACAGAAACTAAACTAAGATTCACTTCTATCTGACCATCATACAATGCAGATCCTTGTGCTGATCCTTGGGATTGTGCTGCTCCCTAAAGGCAAGTTTTTGTTCAGTTATCTGTTATTTAACATTTTTAAGAAAGTAAGTTCTGTAATATTCAGTGAAACATTTTCTTACTCAATGCTTCTACAACATGTGTTATTAAAACCGAGTAAAAGTTTGTCTACCCTCCACAAACGATTGTACTATTTATTATACTGTTAGCTCTCTATGTTTAAATCTATTTATTTTAGTGAATGTTTTGTAGACAAGAAAAGTTGATTTAACTTGTCTTTATCTTTAAATATTTTGTATTTTATCAGCCTGTGCATTGAAATGTTACGAATGCATACCAGGACCATCTGGAAGCTGCAATGCGACAACAAAAGATTGTCCTTCCAACACTCAGTGTGGTTCAGTCAGAACGATTTCAAATATGGGTAAAATGGTATTTTATAGTTTTTATTTTATTTGTTTTTGACCTTACAGAGTTTACAATGGTTCCTCTTTGGTTGCAGGTGGTTCAGAATTTAAACTTACAGGGAGAACTTGTGCTACGCCTGATCAGTGCTTCAATGGCTCACTCAACCTTGGATTTTCCAAAGTTGTAACTAACACCAAGTGTTGCATCTCTGATCTTTGCAACTCTCAAGATGTCCCTGGTAATTTACACCATGTTTCTTGGTATTTTGAAATGGTATTTCCTTTTGTGATAAATAAGTCTGATTTTATTAATTATGTGGAAAAAGTTACAAAGTGAGGCTTACGAAAATTTATTTTTTCTCTATCACCAAGTTCATTTGTTGACCTGAGGACAAAGTAATCCATCTGTGAAAAGTTATTGAACTTCTCAATAACACAGTAAAAATAGTGAAATGTTTAATTTTTTAAAATTATGATGTTAAAGTCAGACAGTTTTAATAACTTAAATGTACATTTTTCTGATGTATCTGATGTTTTTGGCATTTGGATAAAATAAGCAAGAAAACAAATATTACGTATATCTCTGTGCTTCATAGATTGGAGCATACCCTCTCCAAATGGGAAAAAGTGCTTCCAATGTGACGGAAACGACTGCACCAAAACTCTAACCTGCAATGGAAATGAGGACTACTGCATCTCAGCAGCAGGTAATGGGCCTACAGCATTAAGTTTCTGCATGTTTGTTCTTTTCTGCTCAGTTGAAGGTTCAGAGATTCCTTTGTTCAAACTTGCAGAACAGTAAAATTATTTTTGTTTTCTCAGTGACTTTAGGAGGACAAACTACTCAAGTAAAGGGCTGCGCCTCCAAGATGATTTGCTCAGTTACACAAACTGCGCAAATCTCAGGATTCATTGGACAAAAAATCAGCTGCTGCCAGGGGTACCTCTGCAACAGTGCAAGCAGTACAACTGCCCACCTTCTGCTTTTTTTGGCACCACTGATCTCTTTGGTCTTGTTCTCTTAGGTGATGGAAAAAAAACATCACAGCCCAGTTTTTCTTCAAACCTTCACAATGCTCCCACTCATTTCCTCAGAGCTCAGTAGAGATAGTTTGTGAAGTTTCATGAATAATAATCTTCACTTTTTATCCTTCCTTGAATATTTTAAAATGTGATATTATATATTTTAAATATTATTATATTATTATTGCTTTTATCAGCGTACATGAAAAAATTATTTGATGTCAGTGATAAAAAAAATTCTGTATGCATTTCTAGTTTTTAGAACATTTTGGTGCTGATCCTTGAAAGCTAAAAATGACAAAGAACAAAGCAATTTTGTAAAAGAAACAAATGCATACAAATATTGTCGAGTCAAATAGTAAGTACAAAGTGTATATACTCAATATTGTGGACTGACACACACATTGATGATGCAGATTTACAGTCAGGATTCATTTGAGTGTGACATCTACAGTCTTCTTTCAGATCTTGGCAAAGTGGTGACACATCAGAATAAGCTGTACTCACATACAATTGTTTTAGCTGATCTTGCATCTGTAGAATCTTCAGTACCACATATTGAAAGATTTAAGTGAGTCTATGTAGATATATAAGTTTGTTTAATTTTGACGCCGTTTAGATTAGAGAAAATCTAAAATAAAATTATATTTGTGCACCCATTTCTTGTTCTTTTAAGTCATTAAAGATATATGCTTTTCCAATCATTTCATGCTGGAAAAGGATCAGATCAGCAAGATAATTACAAGGCTCTAAACATCATCTGGTTCCAGTGGCACAACACTTTTAATATGTGTATGTGATAATATTCTGACTTATCAGCCTGATAAGATATATATCACAGTTAATCTGTGCTTAAACTGTACTGAAACTTTCTTTGAGAACCACCACACAAACTGATTGCATAGTTAAAGCATACTCTGCTGAAATTTTAAACAGTCACTGAGCATAAAAATAAACAGAAATATAAATAATTTACAAGTCTGTCTTATGAAAACAATTATTTGCAGCCTAATAATTCTTTAGCAATGGAATAAAACAACCTTAGAGAATTCTATAAATTAACTGATTCAAAAATACAAAGAAAGTAACCATTTTTTCCCCTCAGCTGCATCAGGATTAAGATAATAATGCAACATAGTTATAATTGTACTTTAATGGTGGAGATTCCTAATGAATATGTATTTAACTATCTAGACCCAGAAAGCAGTGAGTTATGGGCCCTATGAAGCCTTAGATCTTTGCCCAGTTGGTTGTTTATCTTTGCAAACAACAGATGAAAAACTACATTGCTACATTGAGCACAGAGGACACATTATGAGTGACTTTGTGTTTATCTCCAAAGGTTGATTCTGTTCATCTGGACGTAGCGTTTTCAGTGGGAGAAATGTTTCGTCACTCATCCAAGTGACTTCTTCAGTCTGAAGAAGAAGGAAGAAGGAATAGTTTTCTATACGAGATCGCTGCAAAAAGTGCAGCCTTACCTAATGTTCACCCTACTGTAACTCATTTTATATTAAGATTTAAAAATCTAGTTGGTATTGGTATGGCGAGTAACCTTCAGTAATAGTAATAAATCACACAGCAATAGTACATTCATGTAGTTGTAAAAAGCATGATAATATATTAAGTATTCCAAAGTATGCAAATTACGTTACTTTCGTTGAGTAACGTAACAGAATATGTTACAAAATACATTCTGGGGCATGTATTCTGTAATCTGTGGTGAAACACATTTTAAAAGTAACCTTCCCAACATTGCCCAGGGCCTCCTCCTGGTGGGACATGCCCGAAACACCTCACCCAGGAGGCGCACAGGAGGCATCCTTGTCAGATGCCCGAACCACCTCAACTGGCTCCTTTCGATGTGAAGGAGCAGCGGCTCTATTCTGACCCCCTCCCAGATGGCTGAACTTCTCACCCTATCTCTAAGGGAGAGTCCAGCCACCCTTCAGAGAAAGCCCATTTCTGCCGCTTGTATTCGCAATCTAGTTCTTTCGGTCACTACCCACAGCTCGTGACCATAGGTGAGGGTAGGGACGTAGATCGACCAGTAAATTGAGAGCTTTGCTTTTACACTCAGCTCTCTCTTCATCACAACAGACCAGTACAGCGTCCGCATCACTGCAGCCGCAGCACCAAGCCGTCTGTCGATCTCCCGCTACCTTATCCTGTCGCTCTTGAACAAGACTCCGAGATACTTAAACTCTTCCACTTTTGGGCACTCCACCCTTTTCCGAAGAATTCGGAAGAATGTAATTCTTGTCATACTAGTAGTAGTCGGCAATTTTCTTAGATCATTAAATATGATTAGTGACTTATCCACAAGGCACTCAGTCATTGAAGTTAACCAAATCACATTCAAAATATGCAAAGTTTTGTGGATGACCTAGCCTGTTTGATGGAAACGATGCTTCACTCTTACCAGCTTCCACAGGCTCTCAAAGAAGCATTACAGAGATTTACACAGACAGAAAAATCCCCAAAAGCAAGATGACTTAACTACAAAGTTAGTAATAACCAGTGCTCGTCTCTTTAGGGTTTTTTCCTTCAAATTTTTGCACTTCTGGCTCCAGCCCAGCTTTGCTTTGTATTTAAGTGAGTTCTACAAATAAAGTTAGTTTTTTAATGGTGATGGCCAAACAAAAAGCTTTTCAACACGGTCCCCTTTCGTGGCACCTGATGGCCAAATAAATGAAGAGCAGCTTGAATCTGAAACTTGAAAAATACTGCTTCAATATGATTGCCCACTCTACAGAGCTGAGGTGACAGATTCTGTCTAATATTATGCCACAGTTCTGTCTGGTATCAGGATACTTTTGTTGTGTTTTAGATATGTATGTTTTGGGGTGACAAAATAATGTTATGTCTGTTTGACTAATACATAATTTTGTGAGGTCATGCCTCCATGTGCTTATGTGAAACTAGTGGACAGGTACGTTTCTATATAATATACACTACCAGTTAAAAGTTTGGACACAGCTTCTCATTTGATTGTTTTTTCTTTATTCTCATGACTATTTACACTGTAGTTCAAAACTATGAATGAACACATATGTAATTATGTAGTAAACAAAAAATTTTTAAATAACTCAAAACATGTTTTATATTTTAGATTCTTCAAAATAGCCACCCTTTGCATTGATTACTGCTTTGCACACTCTTGGCATTCTCTCAATGAGCTTCATGAGGTAGTCACCTGAAATGGTTTTCCTCGTAAAAGAGTTCCCAATTCAATTCAATTCAATTTTATTTATATAGCGCCAAATCACAACAACAGTCGCCTCAAGGCACTTTATATTGTGTAGTAGATCGTACAATAATAGATACGGAGGAAACCCAACAATCATCTGACCCCCTATGAGCAAGCACTTTGGCGACAGTGGGAAGGAAAAACTCCCTTTTAACAGGAAGAAACCTCCGGCAGAACCAGGCTCAGGGAGGGGCGGCCATCTGCTGTGACTGGTTGGGGTGAGAGAAGGAAAACAGGATAAAGACATGCTGTGGAAGAGAGACAGAGATTAATAACAGGTATGATTCAATGCAGAGAGGTCTATTAACACAAAGTGAGTGAGAAAGATGATTGGAAAGGAAAAACTCAATGCATCATGGGAATCCCCCGGCAGCCTATATCTATTGCAGCATAACTAAGGGAGGATTCAGGGTCACCTGGTCCAGCCCTAACTATATGCTTTACCAAAAAGGAAAGTTTTAAGTCTAATCTTAAAAGTAGAGATAGTGTCTGTCTCCCGAATCCAAACTGGAAGCTGGTTCCACAGAAGAGGGGCCTGA
>VUQG01026049.1:0-13429 GCA_015106755.1 Etia nguti | reverse complement strand
ATACACACACCCACAACCACCTATAACTGAACACACACACAATGGACAAAAAACAAACAATGGACTCCTGTACCCTCATACACACAATAATAACCACTAGCACTTTATATAACCTCTGTAGAAATTATCCACATATTTCACTTATCTTAACTGCACTACTGTAAATGCTGTATAGACAATCATTCTGTACAATACGATAATTATAATTCTACAACTGTTTACAACTGTTTATAACTTGCATAGTTCATATTTCTGTATAGTTTTCATATTTCATATTTCTGTATAGTTTTCATATTTATATCCTGTTCATAGCCTGTACATACTTATAGTTATAGCATATTCATAGCATACCTTCGTACCGTGTACATTGCAACATACCCATAATAGTCCTATATTTTGTACCCTCATACCTCTCTGTAATATATCTATTATTGCCAAAGCACTTTCTGGATGGATGCAAACTGCATTTCGTTGCCTTGTACTTGTGACGTGCAATGACAATAAAGTTGAATTCTATTCTATTCTATTCTATAATTTGAAGCCTCAACTTCAGCTAATTGGAGCCAAAAGTGACCATGCATGAATGAGAGGTTGGAGTGCAAACTATTTTACTCTAACTGAAGTGCATATTTATTGGATTGGATAGTGCCACACAGCAGGCCATATTACTTGCCAGATAATTGTATTAAAAATGCTCCAACACCAACAGCATGAACACGGTCCAGAGGTCCTGTTCAGTTGGTTGTGGTGAGGCCTAGAAGACAGCCAGGAGCTACAGTGTCTGTTTACACACACCTGTCGATCACAGGTGCCACGCCTTTGATTTTCAGCCTTAATGTAAATGAATGTGTAATGTAAATAAGACTGACCAAAAGGCAATACTGGAAAATTCATCCATCCACCCATCCATAATTCAGGGTGGCAAGGTTGCCTGGTGTCTATCCCATCTGTTATAGAGCTCATACACATTTAGAATCACAAACTAGCCTCACATACATAAACTGTGGGAGGAAGCTGGAGTATCAGATGAGAATCCATGCAGGCACAGGGAGAACCTAAAAACTCCAGCCTGGATTTAAACCCATGACCTTCTTGTTGTGAGGCGACAAGAGCAACACCACCAACGCTGAAGTACCAAAACCTGCAGTTTCTCCTAACAGCTAATTGACAATGACTCCAAACGTGAGTCAATACCAGTTGACTCCTGTTACAGCAGAAATAAATGTGTTTACAACCTCCTACACTTTTACTCTCTTAAGCTAGTTTTGCTCTTTGCCTGCCATGGCCATAAATAAACGATGGCCGTGAACTAGATCATGGTTAACCGTAACAAATGAATGGAGGATGTTTATAATCCACACATGTGGATTTTCTAAGGCATAAATTTACAACTGTAGCTGTTTGCTGTCCGCCAGACTTTAGCTTGGTTTAATTGGGACAGCTGAACTGGACTTTTTCACAACTGTATCCATCCCTGCAGTTAAATATGCTAATTAGTTTAAGTGAGTTAAATTCTTGCATTTATTAGTTTTTTGTTTTTTGTTTGCAGATATCTGTGTCTGTCGCGAATAACTAATATTTTTGAGTGTGCCTCTAGTGGCCAGTGGATAAATTGCAGATTTTGTCCTTTATTTTTCTTACACAACATTAACTTGACATTCTTGAAATGAGACAGAAGCTGAAAATACACAAACACGTGACTCCTAATTTCATAATAATGTGCTTCGGCTTTTAATTTTCTGGGTTCAGACTTTCCTCAGTGTGTTATTTCTCCTATTGAATTAGATTTTTCCAACCTGCTATTACTTAGGAAGGCAACACGTTGTATTGCTGCGCTGCTGCATGTAATCATGGGTTATTATCCCTCACCTTTGCAGCTCAGCATCCACCCTGTCGTTCAGACTCGGCTCCCTCTGCTTTGTGCTTGTGTGTTTGCACTCTGCAGCCATGAATAAACCATGGCCGTGAACGACATCACAGCAGTCAGAGTGTCGATGGTTAATCAGCAGCAGAGAGATGACAAATCGGGTTTATATTTCAGTTAACACACAGAGAGAAACTCATAGATACAGACAGACAGTCCCTCTCTTCTGGTTTCCAGAGTTACGGGTCTCTGACGTCTCGTGCCGCCTGCTGCCCCCTCACTTTCCAATAATGCCTACTGGTGATTCACAGATCTATTTCAGGCCTCGCTACCTGCCTGCTCGGCATCGACATCTCACCTCAAAGATCCGCCGCTGCCTCAAATCAAACTGGCGATTCATATGTGACAAGTCAAAGGTGTTTTTTTTTTAAAGAAACACCTGTAGAATCTAGATTTATAAAGGAGATAATACCTCATTCATACACTTAACTTGTGATCCACCATACACAGCAACACTACATGACAATTTCATTCATGATTTTAGTTTATTTTTACTTATTCTGCTTCTGAAAATAGTCACTACGGCACCAAATGTCTATAAATCTGCCACTGAAATAGTCCCCAACAAGGATAATAGTCAGCTTTATTCCAGAACTAAAACTGTGTATTTTAGTCATTTTAAAAGATCTCCATGTTGAACAGAACAGAGAGTCCAATCTGAAATTACTGGGAGCCAAACCCCACACATACTGATGCTTTGTATGTACCAACACCAGACTCAAATTTTTAAGTGTAACTTTAATCCTCTGCTTCCATTTTAAATTGTTTGCCTCCTTTAAAAGGTTTTATGTTCAAAGACGTGTGCTGCATCCAGAGTTTCATTAGCATTGTACTTATTTAGCAGTTAGTATCTCTGACTTGTAACATCTGTATACTACACTAATACTAAAGTACTAGCCTACACAGTCTCTTAATCTTGAATTTAGGTATTTTCAGTCCCATTGCCACTGATGCCATGCAGTCTGCCTTTACAAACATTTATGAAAGAACAGGTTGTTCTAAAGCGCTCACTGAATTCGACTCTGGTACTGTAACAGGATGTCACAGTTGCAACAAGTCAGTTTGCGAAATGTCTTCCCTCAAATATACCAAGTTCAACTGTAAGTGGTGTTATTGCAAAGTAGAAGTGTTTAGGAGTCACAGCAACTGATTCACAAAGTGGAGGGTCATGTAAAGTTACAGAGCAGAGTCACTGAGTGCTGAGGAGCATAGTGCATAAAAGTCAACAACGCCTCCTGATTTAATGACTCTGGACTTCCAAACTTTCTTTGGAATTAACATCAGCACAAAAGCTGTGCTCTGGGAGCTTCACTGTGCTGGTTTCCATGGCTGAAAGCCTGACATCGCCGCACACAATGCCAAGCCCTGGATGTATAGGTGTAAAGCATGCCACCGCTGGTCTCTGCAGCAGTGGAAATGAGGAGTCATGTTTCTTTATCCAGCCATCTGATAAGTCTGATGAGTTTGGGTTTGGCGAATACCAGTAGGACCTCCCTGAAGGATTAGTTCCAATCAAAGGAAATCCAAATTCTTTAGCTTACCAAGACAAGATGGCCAATTCTAAGCTTCCGACTTTGTGGGAACAGTTTGGGGAAAACCACTTTTCTATTTCAGAGTGACTGTGACCAAGGGACACAGCAATGTCCATAAAGGCATGGTTGATTGAGTTTGATGTGGAAGAACTTAAATGGCTCTCACAGAGTCCCGACCTCGATCCCTCGAGCACCTCAGGGAGGGCTGTGGCTCAGGAGGTAGACCAGCTCATCTACTAATTGGAAGGTTGGTGGTTTGCTGGCTGCACCAGTCTGCAGGCCAAAGCATCCTTGGGCAAGATACTGAACCCAGACTCGCTCCTGCTGCATTCATTGGAGTTTGAATGTTGAATGTTAGATAGAAAGCACTTTTTTCTACGTCAAAGTGCTTTCTATGGATGTGTATGTGAATGGGAGAATAAAGCATGTTGGATGTTCAAGTAGAGTAGAAAAGAACTATACAAGAACCAGCTCTTTCAGTTTTAGACGAACTAGAACAAACGATGAACACTTTGGGAGATTGTGATCCAGGCGCTCTCATCCAACGTCAGTGTCTGACCTTACATATGTTCTTCTGAATAAATGGGCACACTCCTAAATATTGTGGAAAGCTTGATGGGATGTCATAAAAGATACTGTAAGTGTTATATGTAGAATACTTTTTCCATCTAGTATATTTATACCCTCACAGAGCATCATGTATCAGAAGATCACTTTTTACTTTGCACACATCTTTCCAAACCTCTGTAGCTTCCTGCTTAGATCCCTGAAAAGTAAAGCACAGCCTTCCATAAGTATGATATGAGTACCAATCCAGAACCAGCTGAGCCAGCCAGTTGTCTCTTTTGAATAAACTGTGTTACATAAAAACAGAGCCTGACTGCCATTGGCGCACCGGTTTCAGAGTTCAAGCCATCCTCTGGAGCTGTCTGAACCTGCAGGATGCCCTCCGCCTCTGTTGCTGTACTTTTTATTTTCGCTTTTTGCTCTGCTCTGCTGCAGTGACCCAGTTTCTCCCTCAGGGATCAATAAACATCATCTTCTCTCTTTATCAGCACCCGCAAATGCAACGAATGTGCAGGAATTTGTCCCGATGACAGACGAGACGGAAAGCGAACATGGACAACATCGATCGGTTGTTTTTGTTCCTCTCTGTGTTCCTCCTATTTTATTTTTTAAACTTTTTAATGACATTAGTGAAGCCCTCTGGGTCAGATTACTGCATGAAAAATGTCATATTAATAACATTTTCATTGATTTGGACTCTCTTTAAGAACAGCTGGAGGCCCAGACAAGCACAGACACACATTAATTTACCAAAGAAGAGCAAAGATAAGAGTAATTTGTGTGTCACAACTTTATTTCCTCTTCTTTTCTCTCCGGTAATCATCCGTGACCTCTCTGATTTATCTTATGAACCTTAACAGCGTGTGACTATCCAAGTGTTTATGGAAAAATAGCACCACTACCAGCTACAGCAGTAAAAGTGTCTTACAATGACACTCTGCAGACACTTAGCTGTTAATATTTCTTGTACAACAATCAGAATAACAGCTGTTTTAATAAGTATAGGAACAGCAGGGGTATCAGCTGCATCATTTAAATTTATAGACAAGTGAGAAGTTGTTTGACCACTTTGAGTGGTCAATAAGACTAGAAATGCACTGTGCAACTGCAGTATTTTCCAAAGCACAATTAAAATAAATACTAATTGGTACCATGAACAGTATTTTGCAACATTTTTCACAAAGTCCATTTTTGTAGTGTGCAACACTGTCAGCGGAGGTTAAAGACTGGTCTCTGGAAGGTACAAATTGCAAGAATGCAATGAAAAGGAGAAGTGCTCCAGTGACAAGCACTCGCTAAGCAATTTGTGGTTCAGCATGTTTCCCGATGACACTTTGACATGTGAACTAGAGGAGCTGGGTTATTAAGGCTCAGAACTTCCAGCTTCACCTCCTGAGCCTCAATCGAACCGTACAACTGAAGGTACAACCGGATACTCGGGTTTGTTGACCGGCTCCTGCCGTCATCCTGCTGTGAGATCGCCAATAATCAATAATCAACAACTGCCCCAGAGGAGAGCTGTGGAGGAGGGTTAAGTGCACTTGTTAATTAAGCTCTAATTTAAAGTCAAACCAACAGATTAAAACACACACACACACACACTTTCTTCTGTTTTCTCTAACTCTGAGGCGAAGGTGGAAGATTCATTTCAAAGAGCGAAGAAGTACAAGCATGAGCCTACGGTTTTAAATGCACAGGTGTCGACATTAAACTGTATCAAAGCAGATTAAAATGATTAATCTAATAATTCTGAGAACAAGAAGTGAAAACGTTCATGAAAACGAGCTAAAAAAAACACTGTTACTTGAGAGCTAATGGCAAATCACTGCACTGACCATCGTTGCTCCCCAAGATCTTTATGCCTCAACACAACCTTATAATGTGCTTTATGCTCTACAATAATACAGAGAAAAACCCAAACCATCATATCACCCCCTTTGACCAAGTGTTTTGGCGACAGTATGAAAGAAAAACTCCCTTTTGACAGGAAGAAACCTCCGGCAGAACCAGGCACAGGGAGGTGCAGCCATCTGGTGCGACTGGTTAGAGGTGAAGGGAGGAAGATTTGGCAACAAGGTGTAGCGTGGTGTAGTTATCAGCAAACACTGGCCAGCTGGATTAGCAAGTCCCATCCATAAATTAACAGTAACGATAACTAGAGATTAATAAAATACTAGAACTGATGGTGTGAACCACACAGTGGAGAACATTTGTTATGTAATTCAATTAAAATGGCACCAACAGCAGAGACACGGTGGAGAGGTCCACTTCAATGATTTAAATTAGTTCAGGTGAGTTAGCTGTCAATCAAGAGCCCCACCCCGTTCTTCAGTTTCCAAATGGAGGAGCTATGGAAGCACAGCTGTTATGAAAGGGAAACCATCCACAGAGGCTAACACTGTTTTTGTAACCAGGCTGTATTTATTTTAGTAATCGAGTAATCTATCGATTATTCCATCAATTAATCAAGTGATTGGATAAGAAATATTTTTGTCTTATTAATGAGTAATAATAAATATTCAAGACAGAAAAAACACGTCTTTCAAAATAAACTGCTCATTGGTTCCAATTTTAGAAACTGCAATGTTTAAAAGTTTAACTGAACCCAATAATCTGTCAAAAAACAGAACAACTAAACCTTTTGACTGCATGCACGAGCCATATTAAATTTTTATTTTTTTAAAGAAAACATTTTCTTAAATGGAAAAATATATAAAAATAATCTCAAGTACAGTCAAAGGTCAAATCAAATATAATAAGATATATACACAATCTAAACTAAGGCATAAAAATGGAAATTTCGTCTGTCTTGGAAGGTTTTCTGACATCAGTTCAGTTTTCATTGAATTTTATTTATACAACGCCAAATCACAACAGCAGTCGCCTCAAGGAGCTTTATATTGTAAGGTAGACCCTACAATGATACATACAGAGAAAAACCCCAACAAACATATGACCCCCTATGAGCAACTCTGAGGTGACTTTGGCAACAGTGGGAAGGAAAAACTCCCTTTTAATGGGAGGCAAGTTTTTTGTGCTCCTGAAAACAGACGTTATGATGGTGTAGATGTTAATAATTAATAATAATTCAGCGTCCGACCTAACAACTCTCAGGACAGTGTCTCAGAGTTAAATGGCCCATGTACGCTTTTATTAGCTTGTGAAAAAAATCTTTTATTTCTATATTTTTAAATATTAATGCAGTTTAATTAACACAATATTTGATATTTTTTCACTTTTAATCTGAAAAATGTTATGAAAGCCTTGAAATTAATATGGTCTAGTACACCCTATGACCACCCTTTAGATTCTCTGCGTAAAACAAACGGCGGTGGATGGAGCATCTACAAAGTTCACTTTTCTTCATGTTGGAGTTTGTTGATCAGGTGCTTCCATGAAGGACTGAAAATTTGAAAGGTGAGTACAGGAACAGTGCTGATGTTTTGGATGTTAGAAACACGTTTTCTTTCACTTGGCTTGAAATTTGGGGCACTGTGGCCTTAATGCTGTTTAAATTTTTAATCACACACTGCTCCTAAATGCATTTCTATTGCAGGTCTGATTTTAGTCTCAAATGTAGGTGAAACACTCGCGTTTACATGGTTTAGTACATCAGGGTGCAACAGAGCTATGCGTTAAACGAAGCATCGAAGCAAATAATTTGTGTCGAGAATTTATATAATTGAATTATTCGAATTACTTGATGAATCATTGCCGCCCTATCAAACTTCAATCTAAGGAACCTGAGTCCCCCCCAC
The DNA here is from genome assembly GCA_015106755.1 of Etia nguti. Classification (NCBI taxonomy): domain Eukaryota; kingdom Metazoa; phylum Chordata; class Actinopteri; order Cichliformes; family Cichlidae; genus Etia; species Etia nguti. The sequence goes on along the minus strand of VUQG01026049.1, from coordinate 5,648 downwards.
CCCCCCATCCCTTACTATTTTTCACACACATGACCATTCAGCTCAAAGTCCTGCCACTTTTCCATCTGCAGCCTCACAGAGCTGCCAGCATGACTGACATCACTCCACAGCCGACATGATGAGCAAGGAACCCTGAGGGGGAGGAGGCCGGGCGGACAGACGCCGGGTCATACAGCTTCTGTCTGTCTGTCTGTTTTTGCTTCCCTCTTTGCATTCATCTCACATTCAGACTCAACCAGCAGAAAACAGACTGAAAGGTCAAAGCAGTTCCTCTGAAAACCTCCAAACAAAAACATGTCAGCAAGTGTTAAAAATAAATCCTCATTAATGAGACTTAAATCTGAGCCTGAGTGATGATTACGCTGTAATGATGGACAAATGATGGAGGACCGTAGGAGGTGGATGTGAAGGAAAGTGGAAAATGAAAAATGGAGGCATGATGATTGGAAAAAAGAAAAAGAGATTAAAGAGAAGCAAGGATGGATGATGAAGAAATGGAGTAGCAGGGGATGAGTGTAGGAAGAAGAAAGAATAAAGGAAAGATGGATGAAAACGATGATCAGACGGTGGATGACGGGATGTTAAAAGACAGAGAGAAAGATAACACAGGGAGGGGGAGAAGTGAGAGAAGATGAAGGAAAGTCTCAAAGAACAGGAGGATGATGAAGAATGGAGGAAAAGATGAAGGGAGAAAGAGGGAAAATGATGGATGATAGAGGGAAGACTGAAGAAAGAGAAAAACAGATTTAAAAGTAAAAAGAGAAAGAAGAAGAAGAAGAAGAAGAAGCAGAGGGCATGTTCAGGTGTTTGAAACTAGAAGATGATGGGGTGGTAATGGAGGAAAAGAAAAAGAGAGAAGCCTGTGGAGAAGGAGACAGGATGGGAAGACGGAAAAGAGGGAGTGATAGAGGGATTGGGGCAAGAAAAAAAAGATGGAGATGGAGAGATATGAAGGAAAAGGAAGGAAAACAGAGGATGGAGGGATGGCTAAGAAATAAGCAGAGGATGGAAGGAAACAAAGTAGGGATGAGGAGAAGGAGGTGATGCAGGAGGCAAAGAGAGAAAAGGAAGGATGGGTGGAGATATGATGGCGTGAAAGATGGAAAAGATGATGGAAGGAGGACAAAAAGGAGAAAGACGAAGCCGCATTATAGAGGAAGGATGGGTAAAAATAACATGAGGAGGCGAAGAAAGTGTGGAGGAAGAATGGAGGGATGAAGGAGAAGGAAGAGTTTGATGATGATGAAGGAAGTTGTTTGTATTTTAGAGGTAAAGAGATTTGTTAAAAGGATGGAGGAAGATGAAGAGGGCGGAGAGACGGAGGAAGAAGAAGAAGATGGAGGGATGTCAAGAAGGAAGGAGGGAATTCCCTGTTGCGTGGATCAACAGCCAATCAGCTGCACACACACACTTTCAGCTCACACACTGTTACATAACATTACATGCAAACCTCTGAGTGTGTGTGTTTGAGGGGGGTATACCCCGCTTTTAATTCACACAAAACATCGCGAGAAATCTGAATATTTTACACACAAATCTCGTTTTTATCTGAGGAAAATAATCAGTAAATTATTTGCACCAAAACAAATTTTAAAACACCCGAATGAGGGAAAATGTAGATTTTTAAACACTAACTCGCAGCTTCCAGTGGAATAAATGTGATTTCATTAAAGATTAAACGTGTTTGTGTTGATATGAGTGGATTAATATTCAACCACAGGTCCACAGGTTTGATGTTTTTCCCGCAGAGAAATGTACAGACACATGAAGGGAAACAGGAAGCGGGTCTCTCGCTTCTTCTTACCTGAGTGGCTTTATGGAACTGCTTCTTCAACCCCGCGACAGACATCACTTCAGCGGCGGAGGCAGCAACCACGGAGAAACGGTGTGTGAAATATTTATGTGCGAGTGTGAAAGCTGCACGGACAGCACGGAGGCAGGGACGGGAGCGAGGTGGAGCCCGAGGAGACGGCGGTAAATCCTCCGCTTCAGTTTAAAGTCGTTACTGTCCGCTTACTGTGGAGAAAAATGTGGTGGAAACGCGAGCCGATGATCGCCAAACCAAACCCAGCTGGATCTATTTTCAGTCAGAGAGAGAGAGCGAGAGGAGGAGAGGAGGAAGAGGAGGGCAAAGATCCTATAACGAGAAGATGGATCACACCATCTTCTTCATGCTGGCACTAAAAACTCATTACATATTTATGATCTTATTATTTTGCCCTTTTCGTATTTGTCCACCAGTGATGTGTTGTGTGATGTGCTTATAAACCGGGATGTCCAGCTCTCAGTTTATGGCTCATGGGAAACTTTCTCCATTTAATCACATGCTTGATGAGACCAAGGCTCAGAGCTGGATGTGTCAGTGTGACATCATAAAGAGGTTCAGCAGTGAAGCAGACTAACACAAGCTGGAGTTTTGTTTATGTTCATTAAATCCCAGCAGCTTCACAGGACCCAGAGGTGCCTCTCCAAAGTGAGACATTTACACAAGTTCACACTGTGGCGCTGCAGCTGCAGCTACAGTTACTACTGCATTATTCAGAGAGGATCACTGTAAGTCACTATATCTATTTCTCTACACCTGAGACAGGTGAGCTGTCATTCACAGTCACAGCTTCACTGAGAAATCATTTCTTACACACAGACTGACTCCAGAGCATGATTTTATTTTACTGTTGGTAACATTTTTTTTTTCAGGGCACGCCAAACTAGGAGGAGACCCTCCCAGATATGGGGATGCTTCTTAAGATCTCCTACAAGGACATCAGGAATAATCAGAATCAGAATATTTTATTAATCCCTAAGAAAATTAATACCCTGATTACCCTGCTGTCACCTGATAAACAGATCTATCTATTTAGTTATTTTTGTGATGAAATTTGATAAATTATCCTCGCACATTTATTGAATCATTCAGTAACTAAAAAACATTTTTTTCTGAGCCCCACAAGCAGCAGATTTTAAGATAATACTAATTAAGGAATGATCTGAGGTGTTTTACTCTGTTTTGTTTTTTCTGCTCTCCGCTGGATTATTTAAAGGGCCAGTTCACCCAAATGTTTACACTGTCTGGCAGCCCTGTCAATTTCTTATAAATAAACCTGACCATTTAAGGTCCAATGTGTCCTCTACCAAAGGAGGTAATAAAAGGAGTTTAGTATTTAGAGTTTAGTATTTAGGTGGCAGCAGACCACCTCTGTGGTCTGCTGCCACAGAGGTGCTTCGGGGTCGGTTTAATGGGTTAGGAACCTTTTTAAGAAGAAATGACTGTTTGACTGCAGCCAGAAACAAAGAAACACAGAACACGTAGGGGGGATGTAAAGATCTAGCGATACAAGAAAGAAGAAATACCATCAAACAGGGACCAAAACTCAAATATCACACAGGAAACAAAACCACAGGAGTAATATTTCTGTACAAGTTAATCTCGCGTTCATGGTTTTGGTTTCTGTCCTCGTAGCCTCCACCTGTCACACACAAACGATCTTCGGCAGGGAGGGGAGCCTCACGTTATTTCTGTGACGTCAGCACGTCGGCCTTCGCCACCTACGAGCGATCCCCGCGACGCCCCCGTGAGCACGAGACACCCGCGCGGGCTCTTGCTGTTTGTTGGAGACGAATACTAATGATGTCACGATGCTCACGCGACCTCAGTGCGCTGGCAGGATACGAAACTACATCTGGATGAAAATAGAGAAGAAGAAGGAGAGGAGGAGGAGGAGGAGGAGAGTTTGGGGTGTTTGCGCTTCAGCACCAAGGACAGCTCTTTAGGGGGTCCAATGGTGCGTTCAAACACTACTGGGAAATAACAGATTTTATCCAAACAGGAGAGAAAAACGACTTGAAAGGTGAAAGATTGTGTTAAATGAGCTGTTAGCAGATAAACGCAGATTAATGACAGCAATATGAAGACTAAGAATTTTCATAAAAATGGTGATCTCACTCATCTTCTCTTTTTAGTTTCAGTAGGGACAGTGCACGTTAGAATAGATCATCTCTTACTCAGTGCAAACATGTCAAGAAGGGGGTGTGCATAGAAGGGGGGATAGCTCAGTAGGTAAAGTGTTGGCCCCATGATCGGAAGGTCAGGGGTTCGATTCCCCTGAACGGCTACCCTGAGGTACCCCTGAGCAAGGTACCATCCCTGCACGCTGCTCCACGGGCGCCCAATGGCAGCCCACTGCTTCACTGAGTAAATGGGTTAAATGCAGAGAGGAATTTCCCCACGGGGATCAATAAAGTATACATTATTATTATTAAATCTGGAAAAAGAGGAAATAAATATCTGAATAAGTAGTGTTGTGTATTTACAGTTTGTAAAATTAAGTATTGCACAGTGGTCACAGTGGTAGTTTATAGAGGGAAGTCGTTGGAATGGGGGGTGAACTGTGTTATCAGTGCATGTGTGAGTTCAGGGTGGTTGTGGCTTTTGGGAGGAAACTGTTCTTGAGTCTGTCGTTCTTTGTGCTGATGCACCTGTAGCACTTCCCTGAGCGAAGCAGGTTGAACAACGCAAAATTGACACTTCCATGTAAACATTTAAGATGTAAGTATTCCAAAATTTAGCACACATACAGATAATTTAAACCCACAGTCCACCAGACAATTACATTAAACCATAAAATATATAGAAGACTTTCAGATAAACAATATAATATATCAGACTAAAATGATCACAGATTTGGTTTGTTTGAGATATGCTTTCAAAGTCTGACTGGCAAACTGTTCCAGCGGTAAGCTTTGTATGTGGTTGACAGCACAGTTTGTCCAAATGATACACTCATGGTGCCCTCTAGTGGTGGCCATGGCATATACATCATCCATTTTCTCTGCTTTTCACTGTATACACTGAATTTCTGACCATAAAACAATTTCATCTTCAAATCTTCACTTCTGTGGGACATGAAATGCCTAAAACAAATACGGCTCTAAAAATAGCGCTTTGCTGCTTTAAATCCCTTCCCCTCCTTTATTTGTCCTGACAGCAAGCGCTATGAATCCACACACAGAGTTTCAGTTCTTCTTCTGCTGTAAATGAAGGAAAAACGAGCTGATGAAATGAGCTCCGTCATTACAAACTTCCTGCTGACGTTTCCATGTGAAGCAGTCCTCCGGCTGGACGACACGCTCCACTTTGATACAAAATAAAGCTCAGATATTTTTCTCTACACGCCTCTACACTAGTTTATCTCATGAATTTGAATCCTCCTGAAGATACTGACAGTGAAGCACGTACATAATACTCCAGCCTTTCGTTCTGTTAATATGCTGAAATCTAATTTCTGTCATGAAGAAAGTCTTTAATCAAACAGAATTCAAATATTAGAAACATTTTATATGTGGAGTTAAACACACATTCAACATGTTAGTCCATATCCCAGCAAACTAAATCATCTCCCTTTAGACCAGGGGTCTCAAACTCCAGTCCTTGAGGGCCGGTGTCCTGCATTTAATAATTATTTTATTCAGGTGTGTTGCAACAGGGACACATGGAAAAGTTGCAGGACACCGGCCCTCGAGGACTGGAGTTTGAGACCCCTTATTTACACACATAAAATAGAAACATGAATCACTTGTAATGATTAGAAACTTGATAGAATTTCAAATCTAGTTTGGGGAGTCATTCAGTGAGAAACAGTGAAATTATT
>VUQG01026041.1:0-16980 GCA_015106755.1 Etia nguti | reverse complement strand
AAGGCACTGCACATGCGCGTTTTACCCATATTCTAACGCGATATTTCATTTTCTTATCATTGCCTAACATTATACCGGTATTACCGTGAACGGTATGATATGGCCCAGCCCTAATTCTAAGGCAAGTTCTGAAGCCTCTTCACTGCTGTAATAATCTGTTGCACAGTGTTACATTGCTTCGATGATTTAAGTAATTCAAAAAACAAAAAACTCATAAGGAGATTTAGGAAAGTAAGTGTGGATCAGAATCTGGCAATTATAACTTTGGCCAAAATACAGACATTGAAAACTGCCAACAAGAAGTTGCTCAGTCTGCAGCAAACACATGTAACTGCACATACATGACTGGATGGGGAGTGTTTCAAAACATGCCCTAGAATTCTACAGTTTTTAAGATGTTTTTCAGTATTAAAGTGAAGCTTAGTGATAAATCAGTACATCCACGGCAGGACAATAGAAATAACAGCTGTTGGTAAACTGGCAAACTGCACTTTCAAAAAGTCAATAAATCATTAAGACTGATGTGTAGCACTGATCAATGCTTTCGGTGAACTTGTGAAAACCCTGAGATACTTTGACCAAGAGTGGGTACTCCACCCTTTTCCAGCTGAGCACCATGGCCTCAGATTTGAAGGCCAAGTGAAAGCCTTCCACCACTTGTCTACGCCTAGAAATTCTGTCCATAAAAATTACGAACAAAATCAGTGACAGTGGGCAACCCTGGCGGAGTCATCACCCACTGGAAATGAGTCCGACTTATTGCCGGCTATGTGGACCAAGCTCTTGCAACGGTTGTAAAAGTATCGAATGGCCCATAGCAATGGGCCAGATATCCCATACTCCCGAAGCACCTCCCACAGGACATTCCAAGGGAATGGGTCGAATGCCTTCTCCAAGTCCACAAAACACATGTAGACTGGTTGGGCAAACTCCCATGCACCCTCAAGCTGGTCCAGTGTTCCACAGCCGGGGTGAAAAAACGCATTGTTCCTCCTGTATCTAAGGTGGACTAATGAACGAACTCTCCTTTCCAGCACCCTGCCATGGACTTTCCCAGGGAGGCTGAGGAGTGTGATCCCCCTATAGTTGGAACACACCCTTCGGTCCCCCTTCTTAAAGATGGCAACCACCACCCCGGTCTGCCAATCCAGAGGTACCGTTCCTGATCTCCACGCAAAATTGTAGAGGCGTGTCAACCAAGACAGCACTACGACATCCAGACCCTTCAGGAACTCGGGCTGAATCTCATCCACCCCAGGGGCCCTGCCACCAAGGAGTTGTTTAACTGCCTGAGTCACCTCACCCCCAGGAATAGACGAGTTGTCCCCCTCGTCCCCAGGCTCTGCTTTCTCCACGGAAGACATGCCAGTGGGATTAAGGAGGTCCTCAATGTATTCCTTCCACCACCCGACAATTTTCTCAGTCGAATTTGGCAGTGCTTCACCCGTACTATACACAGTGCAGGTAGAGCACCGCTTTCCCCTCCTGAGTCGCCTGACGGTTTGCCAGAATCTCTTCGAGGCAGTCCAAAAGTCTTTTTCCATGGCCTCTCCGAACTGGAGGTGCTGAACATGGTCCATTTGGACTCAGTGTTCCCAGTCTACCTCGGAATGCTGTTGAAGCTCTGCGGGAGGTGTGCGTTGAAGATCTCGCAGACTGGGGCCTCTGCCAGGTGTTCCCAGCACACCCTCACTATCCATTTAGGTGCGCCAGGTCTGTCCAGCATCCTGCCCCGCTACCTGGTCTAACTCACCACCAGGTGGCGGGGCAATTGACCAATTGACAGCTCAGCCCATTGCTTCACCCAAGTGTCCAGAACATATGGCCGCAGATCTGGTGACACGATTACAAAATCAATCATCGACCTGTGGCCTAGGGTGTCCTGGTGCCATGTGCGCTTATGGACACCTTTATGTTCGAACATGGTGTTCCTATGGGCAAAGTGGGGTTTGCACAGAAGTCCAACAACAAAACACCACTCGGGTTCAGATCCGGGAGGCTGTTTCTCCCAATCACCCCCCTCCAGGCCTCACCGTTGTTGCCCACATGAGCTTTGAATTATCCCAGTAGGACAACAGAGTCCCCAGGTGGAGCACCCTCAAGCACCCTGCCCAGGGACTCTAAGAAGGCTGGGTACTCTGAATCATTGTTCAGAGTACTCAGAGTTCAGAGTTCACTGCATAAGCGCAGACGACAGTCAGGACCCCTTCCTCTAGGTAAGCCCGACTATGCCAGCTGTTCACTGAGTGATGCACTCTCACTGGCAGCAACATAAATACATTTTATATTTGTTCATATTTTATAAAATTAAGTTTACTCAATAGACAATTTTATCTTTTTCTCAGGATTGATGCGAGCTTCTAGTACGAGTTTTATTTTTTAAATCACAGAAGCTATGTAGTATTGTACAACAGATTAATGGGACAGCAGTGCAGAGGCTTCAGAACTTGCCTTAGAATCCTCTGTTTTAAAATATTTCTTCAACATTAAAGTAATCCAGTGACAGTTGTCAGTATTTCCACTGCTGCACAACAAACAGTAACTGTTAATAATTAATTCAGCAAACTTTATTTTTCAAATTGTAAACAAATACAGTTTAAAACAGCGTTTCTGTCGCTGCCACAGTGTAACTCAGTTTAACGCAGTAACCTGAAGTATCCATCAAAGTCTAAGGAGCTTGGAAAGAAAAGCGTCTGGACTTCTTTAAGTTGCTTGAAGACGTTTCACCTCTCATCTGAGAAGCTTCTTCAGTTCTAGGGTCAAATGGTGGAGAGTCCCAGAATTAAGCTCTGTGGGAATCTGGGACTCTCCACCATTTGACCCTAGAACTGTAGAAGCTTCTCGGAGGTGAAACGTCTTCGAGCAACTTAAAGAAGTCCAGACACTTTTCTTTCCAAGCTCCTTAGACTACGATGACCTGGATGACTGAGAACTTTCACAGACATATCCATCAAAGTGACCAATCACATTAGGACCCCGTCCTCATTTGGGCTCCGCCTCCAAACTGTCAAAACTAAGTTTACTCACGCAAACAGGATTTCTCTCCAAGCGCAGAGAACTACCTGCGAGATTGTGAAATTGTAGCAGTGCGTGTAAGCAGACACTTGCATGTCCACAAGTGCGTCTTTGTGTGCACGGCTGCTGAATTCTATGTGCGAAATTTAATTGTGCCGTGAAATGAAGTTATTTGCTTGGATTATGTTTTTGCTTGTGCATTTGTTATGACATAAATCTAATCCCATACAGTTTGACTGTCAAACTACTGTGGTGGAATAAACCCATTTTATCTAGAATAAACAGGTTTACATTGGAATAAACCTGAACACTAAAACCACTGTGTGTGTGTGTGTGTGTGTGTGTGCGTGTGTGCGTGCGTGAGTGCGTGCGCTAACCTGTCCTGTCCAGCAGTTGTAGCAAGCAGAATTGTGGTTTGAATTATTTCTTTTGCCAAACTTATATGCTTTCCCAAGAGGAGCACTGTAGACTCTCTGTAGGGTTCTCTTGTTAATGTTTTTGTTTTATTTGTTTACTTTATTTTATTGTTCATATTATTGTCTTGTGGATGTTATGCTGGAGAAGACATGGGGAAAAGGCCAGATTGGCGAAAGATAAGAGAAGAAAGCAGAGAAATAGACAAAGAAAAGAGGGAAGGGAGAAAAAGAAAAAAGAATAAGGGTGGGGGGAAAGTCGATGGTGAAGTAAATGGACATGGTGGGTCTCCAACTGCTGCTTCTGTAACAAAGCAAACTTAAATGCTACACAGCCCCAAAAAAACAAAACAGAGGGAGGTAAAAAAACAAATACATAGTTTTGTCTCTAAAGTCTCTATATGTTTGAGTCTGTGGTGGGGACCGGTTTGCGGCATAATTTGCGTAGTACAGTTTTCTGGTCCCTGTCAGACTTTTATATATAACCAAAGCATGTCCATGCTACAGAGGTAAGCCCTCGTTTAGGAATAAGGTCCTCTGTCCTCTGGTCCTTCTCTTTGGAGCTACCTGGTTCTGCCTCATCTTCACTGGCCATGCTGATATTCTCTGTGCCTGCATCCACGTGGTGACCATCCAAATGATGAAAAAGATATTTCTGTAAACAGTGTATTTTGCGACACCACGAAACAAATGATAGCGTATAATATGAAACGATAGATGTTTTAATTTCGTCATCCGATATATTTCGTCATATCGCACAGCCCTAGCCCAAGTCACCAACACTCCCAAGGAGCAGGCCAGGAACCACTCCAAAACGCCCAGTAAGGCACCCAGAAACCACCAAGTGCCCAAGTCCCGAGTAGGGGAGGGGGGGACAGTGGCGACCAGTGAGGAGCAGCAGGGAGGGGAATCCCCCACCCTTAGTAACAATGTCCCAGAGGGATTAAGGCCCAGTGAGCCCCAGACCCGGGCTTAGCCACACACATACACATACACATATCCACGCCGTTCTCTGTAGAAAGTGAGTATGACTGTGTGAAAACTGGAGATGGTATAAAAATTGAGGTGAGAAATGCAACACGAGCAAGAGACTTTCAGCAGATTTCATCAATACCTGTGCCACCCAAAACCCTCATTGTCTAAGCTGTATGTAAAATTGACAGGCAGTCTGCAGTGAAGGGGTGATTGGGACTGCCATGGCAGCCCCACCTAGCTACAATAAGTCATGAAATATGAGATGTTGGGGTTTAAATTTAACAGTTAGATTTTTTTTTTAGGCAAATGAGTCAAAATGACTAAACACAACTGAATTAAATGATTTTAAACACAAAACAATACAAGTTTGACCAATGAAACAAGTTTAATTGAAATAAATTGTAACCTGGAATAAAATGGCTTAGAAACTACTGTAAACCAGAATAACCTGGTTTATCCTGGATTTAACTGGTTCGATATTCCAGTTTGGGAACGAAATCTGAGCTTTTAAATTCCTGGAGTTTATAAATATAAATTCAATTTCCAATTCATGATTTGGAAATTTTACTATAAATTTCTAACAATTCACCACAAAACAGGAAGTAGAGTATTTGACCACCTGTCCTCCCATCACTGTACAGGAAAAAAGAGGGAATTCAGATTTCATCCAATCAAAGAGGCTGTGATGGAGGAGCCTGCTGATATCACGCCCTGGCTTGACCAATTAGATGACACCATGAAGGAGAAGGTGCAGCAGATTCAGAAGACCAGGTGAAAGTCCACAGTCTGTCTTCAGATCCTCAGGTTAGAAGTTACATCAAGGTCATTTCCTGTTAACTGATAGCAACACTTCCTCTGCAGTGACACGGAGACTCAGTGTGAGGTGATGCAGGAGATTGTGGATCTGATCCTGGAGGTGAGCTACCTTGTTGAGTTATACGAGTCATTGGTGGCTTATCAGAAACGAGTGAGGCCAGCTGCAGGGCTTCAGTGTTAAGCCATGTTGGTACAATGCTGTGTTCTGTGCTACAGGAGGACTTTGACACGGAGCAGATGTCAGCTCTAGCTTCCTGTTTGGCCGAACTGTTCAAAGATCATTTCAGAGGAGAAGTCCTGCCAGAGGAGATCACGGAGGAGTAAGATCAGACTGACTCTGTCCCTCTCTCTTTTTATTGACTCCTGTCTGGCTCTCTCTAATGACCTGTCTATATCTCTCTGTAGGTCCCTGGAGGAGTCGGTGTGTAAACCCGTTTGTCTGATATTCAGGAACCTCGTCACCATGCAAGAGGACAACAGCGGTTTCTCGGTTCTGCTCGACATGCTTGCTGAACTTTACCAGAAGCAGCCAAAGATCGGCTACCACCTGCTGTACTACCTGAAGGCTAGGTGAGCAGGCGTGACAAAAATGCTGCTGTCACAGATGTTGACAGGAGAAACGTGGTTGAACTCCATGTCTGTGTCTGTCAACAGTAAAGCAGCAAATGGGAAGATGATGTTGTACGAGTCATTTGCTCAGGCGACGGCACTCGGTGACCTCCACACCTGTCTGATGATGGACATGAAAGCCTGTCAGGAGGACGACGTCCGGCTACTCTGCTACCTCACACCCTCGATTTACTCTGAGGTAGGCTCACCTGAGTCTTACCTGCACCACAAAAAGCCTCTAAAAAGAGACCAACCAGAAAGTCTTTACACAGTAGAAGTGCTGATCTAAGACCATCCTTCCAGCAACTTCTTTTTTCCCTTCTTGTCCTTTACAATGCTCCTGAATCTACACAACTAACTTCATAATGGTATTTGTAAGATGGTAAATTACTGAGTAATGTTTAATCGATGCTTGCTGGCAGCAGCATGTATGAGTAAATGAGGGACATGAGCTGCTGTCACTGATGACACACTGCATGATTTAACGTTTCACTGTACTGAAACAAAGGAGTACAATATTAGTGACTCAGCATAAGGCAAACATAAGTAGCTTAACAATAATTAAATGAACTGAACTCTTAAACATCATCAAACTGGGACGTCATGTCTTGAGTCGCTTGTTCTCAGACGTGCCTGGGCTTGTCTCGGGACAAGGGAACATAAAAGTATGGGATTGCTATAGAAATTATATCACAATATGACATTTTTATGTGACGTGAAAACGTAGTACTCTGATGAAGGTCCTTGCTCTTGTTCAGTTTCCAGATGAGACGCTGCGGAGTGGCGAGCTTCTCAATATGATCGTCGCCGTTATCGACTCCACACAGGTAATAAATTTGATCGGTGTGTCCCCGCTGCTATGGCTGGGAAACCATGTGTCACCTGTGCGTGTTTGTGTGTGTGTGCAGTTACAGGAGCTGATGTGTCACGTGATGATGGGGAACCTGGTGATGTTCCGGAAAGACTCTGTGCTCAACATCCTCAGTGAGAAACTCAGATGAAAAGTTTGACTCTTCATTTTTTTGGGCCATGGTCCATCTTCATTTGCTTGTTTATCCCTGATCTCCATAGTTCAGTCACTTGAGTGGGAGACCTTCGAGCAATATAGCACCTGGCAGCTGTTTCTGGCCCACAGCATTCCCCTGGAAACCATCATTCCCATCTTGCAACACCTCAAATATAAAGGTGAATAAAGCCTCAATAGACAGGGACAGAAAGCAAAGGAAAGATGGTAACCCTCCTTTCTGTTTATGGTTCAGAGCACCCTGAGGCCTTGTCCTGCCTGCTGCTGCAGCTTCGCAGAGAAAAGTATGACACGTAGCAGACACCCCATTTCACATGTGTTTCTGTTATGCATTTGAGATGTGTTTCTGTGTCCCTGTTAACATCCCTTCATGTTTTTGTGACAGGCCCAGCGAAGAGATGGTGAAGATGGTCCTGAGTCGTCCCTGTCACCCAGAGGACCAGTTCACCACTAGCATCCTGAGACACTGGGCTACCAAATACGACGACACTCTGGCAGAAAACATAAAGGCCCAGCTGATCAAGAACAACAACCAACCCCGCAAGAGACAGAGGTAAGCACAGAGGGTTGACCACAAAAAGATAAGTGACGAACGAAGAAAGAGACTGAGTTGAGGTGAAAAACTCTAAGGGCACAAATAGATGAAAGAGAAATAAAGAAAGAGAAGAGGTTAGGATAAGGAGTTGATGACGTGAAGACAGAAATGACGATAAAAAGGAAAATTTGAAGGTGACAACAAAAGTACATTATAAAAAAAATAGGTGAGGACTGTGAGTTCTGCCTGGGGCTCTCCCCTCTGTGCATCTGTACTTCTTGGGGCTCTCGTCAGCTGTGTCCCACCCATATCAGGGGCTTTATACTTGCAGGACTCGGCTCATGCAGAGTGGTTCCTTCAAAGACCCCAAAGGCCACAAGTTACAGCACACTGCTCAGGTTGCCTAGCAACCATGACACAGCATTGCCATGATTGAAATTTTTTGTAGAGCATTGCTTGACAGAAATTAAGGTGGAAATCTTCATTTTCTCTAATTTGTCTTACTTTTACTGAGATTGGCATATGATGTATCTGAGGCTGAGAGACCACACAACTGTAAAAAAAACAAAATTCTTAGGCTGCCTTGTCCAACAGAAGCTTTAATATTAAATGGTAAACAACATTTAGCTGATGTAGTTTATGAGACTAGAGTCATTACACTTTGGTAATATAATGTAATTTAATTGGGCAGAGATAGCTCAGTAGGTAAAGTGTTGGCCCCGTGATCGGAAGGTCAGGGGTTCGATTCCCCTGAACGGCTACCCTGAGGTACCCCTGAGTAAGGTACCGTCCCTACACGCTGCTCCCCGGGCGCCCAATGGCAGCCCACTGCTTCACTGAGTGAATGGGTTAAATGCAGAGAGGAATTTCCCCACGGGGATCAATAAAGTATACATTATTAAAATGTGTTGTATTAATATATAAAATGCATTCATTAAGAATAGAAGTCTGAACTCAGTTTCAAATAATCAGCTTCAATAAAAATTCAAGTTGTTTTTATTTCCACTTGTTTGTTTGTAAAAGAGACAAATATCGTTCCTTTAATATATTGGCACCACTATATTTATCTGAAAGCTTACTTAAATAGGTAAAAAGAACATTCACAAGCTGTGATTAATTGCATATTTCTGTACACTGACATATTAAATATTCCTCTATAGTGTGAGAAAATCAGACCATAACATAACTGTTTTAGGTCAGATGGAAAAGATATCAGAGCCTTGACCAGGCTGATTTTTGATAAATGGGTCTAACATCTAACAGGGCAGAGATGATACAAAAACATAACATCCTTATAAAATATGATGTAATGCTGTAGATCAGGGGTGTCCAATTCCAGGCCTCGAGGGCAGGTCCTGCAGGTTTCAGATGTGTCCTTGATCCAGCACAGCTGATTTAAATGGCTAATTTACCTCCTTAACATGTCTTGAAGTTCTCCAGAGGCCTGGTAATGAACTAAGCATTTGATTCAGGTGTGTTGACCCAGGGTGATATCTAAAACCTGCAGGACACCGACCCTTGAGGCCTGGAGTTGGACACCCCTGCTGTAGATGAACTTACCTCAAAATATATAAAATGTTTTGAGACAAAGGAAATCAAATGGTGTGACAAGTTGCAGGATTAAAACACAAATTTAAATAAATACATGTACATAATTTGTATCTGTAAACAACTGGAACCTTTAAGTACTGACTCAAATTACTAATGTCGCGTAACTTTGCAACACGTGGCCATGTCTTATGTTCTTCATTTTTAGAATATTTGCATCACTAAATAATAAGTGAGATAAAACCCAGTGCTTACTTTTGAAATTTTATTCTTTGGCCATCTACCATTTTTAAAAAAAGAAAAAGATCCACTGCCCTTGCTGCACTATGAATCTTAGGATAGGGTAGACCTCAAAGGATACACCCAACTTGTCCTTCAAATTCAGGTAAAAGGAGGACACATTTGTTGAAACCTTTGCATTGGGACAGCCTTGTACGCCTCGCTGTGACATAATTGGTCTTCAGATGCGGCCTTCAAAGGATGTAGCCCCTGAATTGGGACACGCCCCTCCTCTGTGCATCCGTACTTCTCAGGCTCATTTCTATGTCTGTAGTGTCAGTTCTGTTAACTTTGTTCTGTCTTCAGTCTTCGCAGTTCGAGCAGTAAACTGGCTCAGCTGACCCTGGAACAGATCTTGGAGCACATGGACAACCTCAGACTGAGTCTGAGCAACACCAAGAACAACTGTCAGTACCCTCACGCACAGTTCTCGATTGTCGACCAATTACTGATGACCTGAATGTGCTAATGTCTGTATGTCTCCTTCAGTCTTCACTCAGACTCCGATACTTCAGGCTCTGCAGCACGTCCAGGCAAGCTGTGATGAGGCCCACAAGATGAGGTACATTTACTCCCACAAACACAGACACACACAAACGATTACATCACAACACTGCTGATTACGTCACATCTTCCCCGTCAGGTTCAGTGATCTGTTCGCCCTGGCGGAGGAGTACGAGGACTCTCAGTCGAAGCCGCTTAAGTCGCGCCGTAAAGCTCCAGCCTCGTCACCTCGTTCAAGGAAGGGAGTCGCTCCACCTACCAACAACGAGGAAGAAAGTGCATCCAGCAGCGGCTCTGTATGTACCACCTCTATACAGGTTCAAGTCTTGTTTTGGTTCAGGTCTGTTTCTGATCTTGTTATGTTGTTGCAGGAGGAGGAGGACTCAAAGCCCAAAGCTCCAAAGAGGAAACGGAAAGGCTCATCAGCTGTTGGCTCTGACAGTGACTGAAGGAACCTCAAAACAATCATATGCCAGCTGCTCCACGTACTGGGAGAGGCCATGTCTCTTCCTGATGACATGCACTGACTGCTGCTGGGAGGTGGAGCTCTGAGATGCTGCCAACTTTTAACTCCATGTGATGAACTGACTTTAATGTGCTGTTTCCATGGAGACCAGCAGTCGAAGGTCACTGTGTGGCTGATCTCCCATAATGCACTGGGGGAAGGAGGAACTCAGACTGATTTTAACAGCAGACATGATGATGATGATTTTTTTTTCTTTTTTGGGGGGATGGGTTGTACTTGTTTTGGAGAATCCTCACTTCTTGCTGTTTTTAGCGCCTCCTTCCTGTTTGACTCCCTGCAGTTAAAGTTCCGTCATGTCAATGAATTCTTCATATAAAAACTGATGGTTGGTTTCAGACTCAGCTGTCTGTTATTGGGGGTTCGATGGGCGTTGAGGGGAATGGGGTGTGCAGCAAAGGTCCTTTTAACACCTTTTGGTGGCGTTCATCAGATACAGGAGGGTAAAAAACAGAACAGATGAAGCAGCTCAGAAGTGAACTGACTTTAATAATAGTAATAATAATAATAATGAATAATAAAACGGTGAGAGCACCGACCAGCCAGTGAAGAGCAGTGATGTCATTGCATTTCTGTTGTAGCTGGACTCAGCCAATAGCAGGACAGCTTCAGAATTAAACATCATATCACAAACAGCTCTGAGTAGGTTAAATATGAAGCCTGGTGTGGTCAGCTGATCATTACATTTCATGAACTCTCCAGTGTTCAAGGTTTTCAATTTAAACTTTAATTATAATCAGAACAAAGCTGTTTTTAAGTCATGTGACCTCTGAAATAAAGAAAAATACAGGGTGTACCATAAGGAATCATCAGATTTCAAAGTACTTGAATTCTGCAACTGTTCACCAGTAACCATCAAAACACATACAGCTTGAAAGAGCATATTATGGAGTTTCACATGGTTCCTGGTGTTGCGCTAAAAAGTGATTTCTTATTTGCCAAAAAACCTACAGCCATGCTCACCATATGGGATGAGCTTGACTGTCATATTGACATATGTGTGTGTCTGGAGGGGACACATTAAGCGCTTGTGAACATTGTAATTCTTTTTGATATGCCCTGTATAAAAGAAAAATCAGTGAAAATGTCCAGATGTCTTTAAAAACATGAAATGAAGCAGGAGGAATATGGAGGTGGTCTTCATCTGGAAACCTGAAGAATATGAATGTAGTCTGGTTGAGTCAGTATGGCTCCACCCGTTTTGTGATATCTGATAAATCCTGTGTTATCAGAAAGAAATTTAAATACTAAAACATAAGCATTGGATCAATGTTGGAAAAAGCTCCTTAAACCAACAAAAAGTCACAGGGTTATAACTTTACCTGGAAACAGGAAGTCACCTGTTTGTAAAAGGTCTGTGATATTTGAAAAGATTCATTGATACAAAAAAAAAAGTGAAAAAGCTTGTTCCTTAAATCAGTGATCACTGATGGAGAAAACATAAGCATGTAAAGGTTCCTAAAATGTGAGAAAATGTGTTTTTAAAAGCATCAGACATCCAAAAGAAAACAAAGTAGAAAAAAATAAATAAATTGAGAGGTGCTTAAATCAGATGATTCCACCATAATTAAGGTGGACTACACCTGTAACAGGTGTCTGGTGTGATTGGCTGCTGCTCAGATACACCTGAGTGAAGCCTGTGTTATAAGTTGAGTGTGTCCAGACAAACTATCAGGTTGTTCTGGAGGCCTGAAGGTGTGGCTGTGCTGCCCCCACCTGAATGTTATATTGTTGATGAGGTGAGCAGCAACAGGTGGAGTAATACAGAGATCTTCTGATGTGACTGTTTCTGCTTGGTGAAAATTTTGACTTCAGCTACTTTATGTGTATATAGAGGCTTAAAACCCCTTTAGTATTTACAAGGCTTTTAAATTTTTGACTGCAGTACTTCTACACCCAAGTTTTGTGAAGTACAGGCTCTAAATATTTCCTCAGTGAGTAAAATACTTTCAGTAAACTGTTTGAGATGCTCAGAGCACAGAGCTGACTGAATTCTAGTCCTTGAGTGCCTCTAAAACCTTCTCAGTCACTCTAGGAAATGCACATGATTTGTTATCAAAGTTTAATTGCATTCATGAACCTTGTGTGCTTTGTCCTTGTGAGTGGACCCAGTCAGGTCCAGTTCAATGGTTCCAAAGATTGGGAGAGGCTTGCTAAGAGTGGTTTGCTTTTTTTTTTTTTTTTTAGTATTTCTACAGCTTCAGAATTGCTGTAG
Source organism: Etia nguti (assembly GCA_015106755.1). NCBI lineage: Eukaryota > Metazoa > Chordata > Actinopteri > Cichliformes > Cichlidae > Etia > Etia nguti. Next base: position 4,524 of record VUQG01026041.1, on the reverse strand, counting down.
ATCAGGGGTGTGAAACTCCAGTCCTTGAGAGCTACTGTTCTGCAGCTTTAAGACGTATCCTTGTTCTGACACACCTGAATCAAATGAATGGCTTGTTATCAGGCCTTTGCCAAACTTGATGGCATGCTGAAGAGGTAATCCAACCATTTGATTCAGCTGTGTTGGAGTAGGGATGAATCTAAAAGCTGCAGAACAGGAGCTCTCGTTCAGATTTTTAGAGGACCAGGTCTCGTGGTAACCCCTCCACTCCCAGTAACATGTTTATCAGAGGGTTGTGACTACAAAGGAAGTTTAACACAGCCAGCTTTGCTTTGCGTTGGCAGCTTCAACAAACCCAAACCACAGGTGAAAATAACAGTGTTGTGAAAGCAGTTATCAACTCTGTTATGCTAGGCTCTGCTTTTCATCATAATTTTGATCATATGGCTGATAAATATGTTAATTATTTTCTGGTCTTCATGTGGATCACATGAAGCATGAAACTTTTTTTCACTGCATTCATAAATCAATACTTTGTACACCAAACATGTAAGGTCAGCAAGACTGTCCATGTAAAAGACTTAAAAAGTAGTATTATTATTAAAAAAATTCGTATAAATTACTGAGTATGCATATTTCTAAAATTATTAGTGATTTTATTTAATAGGATTGAAACTTTTAAACCTTTTACAGGATTATAATTTTCTCAAACAGGGTTTATGAAGGGTGATGGGATGGGGTGAAGGCACAATAAAACTGTAAAGGAGTTATTTTCCCAAACCATGAAATGTTAAAAGCTAGTGATTTAATATAGAAAGGGGCGAGTATTCACCGGTGTGATGTCACCACTGTCATGAGACATGGAGATTACATTGTACTTCAAAATAAAGCATGCCTTTTCAAGATGATGCTTGCTGACACACTCAAAATACAGTTTAGTTCTTGGAAAATATATTTTCCAAATGTGTGCATTCAAAAAGCTTAGATGACATTTGGCATAATGTCCTCCGCTTGGTGTGTTCGTGTTCACAAGCACTCATTCTGATGAATGATAAAACTATGGAAATGGCACCAACAGTGGAAATGACCCAGAGTGGTACAATAGACCTGAATTGACATGAATGATTTTATCTAAGCATGCTCAGTGCTGCTATTTGTTTCTAAGGTGATGGCTGTACATTAGAGCTGTGAAACTGTAGACTGGATGCATGCATACATTAGTTTCCTGTGCCACAGCCTCAGCAAGGAGATGTGATAATCATAAAAGAGTAAATGTTCAGGTGTGTGTTCGATGTTTGCAGAAGTATCAAAGAGACTCAACTATAACAACATTTTGGAAGGAAAACTTCAGGCTAATTCTCATCAATATTTTTCAGCACCATGTCGGCCTTTAAGCCTGGATCTTTGCAGAATCTGGTTCTGACCCCGGAGCAGATCCCGAATTTCTTTCTCCTACCCTCAAGTCCACGGCCTTATCCGGTGTCCTCAGAGCGGACCAGACTACTGTCTCATGATGGCGATGGTGAGAGCCCCCCCAAGAACCCACCCAGCCCTGTGTCCTCTCCCAGATTCCACACACCCCTACCAGTCATTCACCCTCACACTGCCACCGCTGCTGCTGCAGAGTCTGTGGACGTAGACATACACCTGACCACGCGTGCAGCCATGTCGCTGTGTCACGTGTCGAAGGTGACCACGCCCTACGGTTTCCGCAATGTGTTGGCTGTGAGCCCCTGCACACGGCGGCGGGAGTCCCTGTTTCATCGGAACAAAGGAGACCCCCTCACTGTATCTGGCCCTGCAGACCTTGGTCCTGGTCCCAGTCCTAGCAGGCGTGCAGTGTCCCTGCATCCCATGAGGACTCTGGGTCTGCAGGTCATTAAGGTGCTCCAGAGACCTGCAGCTGCTCTAAAAGCTCTGAGTCCTGCAACCCAAAGGACTGCCCCCAAGTGATGTCACACATGACCACACCCATCCAACAGATGGAGCAGATCTGAAGCTGCTGGTTTTAAGCTGTTTTAATAAAGTGTTTCAATTACACTCTACAGTTTCCTGTGTCTGAACAAGGTTAATAAAGATTGTTCTATGCTTTTATTGTGACAATTCTCAGCAAGGAGAAATATTTCCTCTTCCTGTGAGGGAATTGAATCGTCTTGGAGTACACAAAAAGGCCTTTTAGCGAACGTGTACATGAAATGATCCAAGCGGCAAAAGATAATGACAAAATACAAAAACCCACCCAAAACGTGTCTTAAATGAACCTGACAGAAGTTACTGGGGCTCATTCCAAACGGACTGCTGGTACTTAGGAAAATTTGAAAGCATTATTCTTTTCCACTAATTCAACGAACAACTTTAACAATAATCAATGTTTCTACAGAAAAAAAATTCTTGATTTGTTCAGCATGAAAACCCCAAACATCCATATCATCATGTTCTAACAAATTCCCTTTTTAACAAACAAACCCTGAAGTATGTCAAGAAGACATGTTTTGTTTTTTGTTTTTAAACAAAGTACAGACTTTACTGTTCTGCTTCAACCTCAAAAAATCAGCACACAGATGAATATTGTTGCCTTAAAATTTAACTTGAACTTTGATAGTTTCCACACTTTCTTTTCTCTCACAATTAGAATTTTTCTTTTAACAGGAAGAGGAAAACATTGTAATAAAATCCAGAGATTACCAGTTACAAAACATTTACTGTCCAAAGGTAATCCTAAATTCTGTGACTAGGAAAAACACTGTTGGAATACTGTATCATTATTTCCACCAGATATATATAAAAACATCTGATGGCTTGAATAACTCCAGTAAGGGGTGTCGGGATTTTTTGATGTTTTCATTTTGTTAAGCTGAACTCAATTTTATTCATAATGTTGTTGATCAATGTGCATTAGTTTCTCCTGTAGATGTCAAAAAGTCAGTAAAGGTTTGTTTTCAGTCTTCAAAATAAAAGCTGCTGCTGTTCTGGAGCTTTTGGTCACATCACATGACCTTCATGATAGGTTAGCATTAAAGTGGACCACTTCTGGTTCCCCTTATTTGGTGTCACCCACCTTTAGGTGAGGGCAAATAAGGTTTGTTGATATTAAACATGAGCACAGTTCCCAATAATGAGGTCAGTGTGTGAGGCAAATTTTCAGTCTGCCCTGAACAGTTTAGTTTACCACAGTTTCTCCTACTTTTGGATGAGATGATGTCAAACGGATAATAAACACGAACCTTTGAGAGGGTCAGCCAATCAGAAGAAAATTCTTGTTTCAGATGAGAGCCTCCACCTAAAGCTCCTCTAGAGAGTCCAAAAATTAAAAGAGAAAGGTGAAAATGATCAGGATGGATCAACTTTAATAAAAAATCATGATTATACTTTTGACTAAAAAAACAAACTGTAGTTTGTTAATAAACTGTTGTAAAACTTAACCTCATAAAATCATGAGAATCATGATGTAAGAGGCACATCTCTAAATCATTCATCTGCTGTGAAATTTTACAAGTAAAAACATTTTCTTTCCTTCCACTGCCACCTCTTTATTCTCTCAATGCCACTGTCATCATGCTGAATGAGAATAAAGCTGGAATATTTGTAAAAGGCACAATGTGAAATGAGCTGTTGATTATCAGATGAGATACGGCAATAGACCGAGATTCAGCATCAGCCCAGGCAGCTGACTGGTACTAATCCCGTCATTTCAGCTATGAGGTTTACAAAACCTGTGCTGGCAAATGGTATGGGGACTGTAACTAATTTTAGATCACTTTAGTAGTTAATTGCACTACTAAATACTCAGAATAAAATAAGTAGAAAAGTTATAGATTCACATGATTTCAAAGTTGTTTTCAGACTTAGTGGATGCTAAGTGGATGCCGCAGGAATGCGGGAGTGAACTAGAGTAAGGTCAAGAAACAGAAGCTCTCACAGATAGATGCTGGCTTAGGGTCATGAACTGTGTAACAGGTTAGTGAATGCAGGATTGTGTGTGTGTGGGTGTGTGTGTGTCCATCCCTAGGTGAAGCTGCACTTGATGGAGGAGAAGAAGAGAGCCAATAAAGGGGGCTAAAATCTAAACCACGGCCCTTCTCAACGCTTTCTGACCAATCAGATAGAAGCACATCTATTTTAAAAATACGTGTACCGCTAAGTTAGGGGCATCTCTCTTACGGAAGTTGACTACAGCAGACTGCTGCAGAATGTGTTTTTTTTTCTAAGTGGCGAGAGATCCATGTACATGAATTATTTTTGCTGCTTGAGGCAATAAATGAGTGAAAACTTTCACCTTAGATAAAAAGAATACGCTACAAATCTTATTTGACCCCAGTATACCTTTTTTGCTTTCTTCTGACCACTACTCATGCTAGAGCCTTCATCTGGGTCAGAACTTTCTCCAGAAACCAGGTCAGACTGGTTTACAGTTATATATATATATATATATATAAAATACAGAATAAGAATAAATAAATTAATGACAATATATTAAACTGAATTATTTTTCATTGTGACAATTATAAAGGGGTAATTTCTTAAAACAATAAATACATTGTTAAA
>VUQG01026040.1:0-11178 GCA_015106755.1 Etia nguti | reverse complement strand
ACTGTTCTGGGCCAGCACAGGGCCACCAGTGTGTCTACAACTGGCCCATGGCTGCACACAACTTACACATGGCCCACATACTGCAAAGAATGACTGCTCTTTGGTGGCCCAGATCACATTTGCCAAAGATAATCCACACATGGGCCAGCACAGGACCACCAGTGTGTCTGCAACTGGCCTTGTGCTGGGCCATGTGTGGGCCACATCTGGCATACCAGATCTGGGCCACCAAAGGGCCGTCATTCTTTGCGGTATGTGGGCCATGTGTAAGCACATTGTGTGGGCCAGATCCGGGCCATACCAATTTTGCTATGTGGGTATCTGACAAAGCTCTTAAATCTGAAGCCCTGACCTCTTCTAGCATCTTCTGGATATATTAGTGATTTCCTAGAAGTCCTGCAGTTTATGCTCATTACCTGTTCTACATCAGCATAGTTTTTATTACAAAATACCTCTAATAACAGTGTCAAGTTTGTTTCAATGTGCCACTTTCAGCTGAAATTCTATATAACCATTCATTTACACAATACACAAATCAGAATCAGAATCAGAAACACGATTCTGATTCTGATTCTGATTCTGATTTGTGTATTTATGAACATTACTCAAGGGAATGCAGATACACTTCCACAGAGACTTTTATTATTATTAGTAGTAGTAGTAATAGTAGTAGTAGTAGTATGTACCTGGCAAAGAATTAGACTTCAGGTGTATACCTCAAAATAGTTCTTAAAGCTATTATTTTATTATTACATTATAATCATTAACAGATCTCTGCAAACTAATTGGGTGGTTAAGCTGCTGGACTTACAAAATAACACAATTCTGGAATTAGTATTGTTTCAGGCGTGATACAAATCACTGGCGTTACACGTCAAAGTATGACAAACAATGGAGCAACAGGCATTTCTAAAAGTGTGGTTTGTGTGTTTTTAGCTTATGTAATTCTGTCTGGTCTAAAAGAAATTACCAACCTTTTTAAGGTTACATAAACATTGACAGGAATCTTAGCATGCATAATTTAAGGGTAAGGTATTCCATGGAGGCCATAAATATATTTTTATATAACTACATGACTGCAGAAGAACATCTCACATCTTTTTTAGAAGCCCACCCAAAAACAAAATGAGCTTTCTTGCATTATTCATTCCAGATAAGCCGTAGCAAACTCTACTGGTCTGTTTGATCTTTTCTTTGACAATTTTATTAGATCTGCAGACTCATTTTCATTTTATCTCACTAACATTTTATTGAACTGACAGTTTTGATTGCTATAAAAAAAAATAAATCAAAGGCACAGTGAGGCACAAACAGCAGGGAGATCCTCTCGTTCTTTTCACTCCTACACTGAGATCTTCCCATTCTACTCTACTGAATTGATTGCAAATCTTATATTTATAACACCTGTAAATTTAGGCTTTTTTCTTTTGATTGCTTATGAGAGTTTTATAGATTATTTCAGTGCTACAACAGGTGGAAAAGTTTCCACAATCAGGCATTTCTTAAGGACATCTCAGCAGTTACATTTGTATTGGTTTCAACAATGGCATGATAAACGAGGGCTTGTATCAGCGCTGATTAATGAAGTCTTCATTATCTCCTGTTTTCCCTCTTCTCTTCGTTCTCGCGCTCGCCTGCTCTCATTGTTTTGCCCGGTTAGATTGCGCTGATTTCCTACTTCATAATGAGAGTGCGAACAATAGCAGGATTTTTTATTTTTTTTTGTCTCCTCACTTCTCCTCCTTTGCAGTATTTCTCCCTTTGTCTGTGTCGTCAATGAATGACTTCTGAATGTCACTCTCTGTCTTTTTAAATCTCTGTGAATGTGAGCATTTTTATTGATTTTTAACCATGAATGGTGACTGTATGAATGAGGAACCATTTCTATTTATACCGCTGGTGACTTTTCACTGTGTGTTGTTTGGGGAGGATGGCTATAAACTGAAACACCAGTTTATGAAATTCAAAAGCTGACATGACTAAATGTCAGATTTTTCAAGTGCTGGGTAACAATCTATCTTTTTCTTCTTTGTATTCCTACATGGCAATGTGCATATCCCATTAGATGGTATCTATTACAGAACTGAAATTACCCTCAGTTAATTTGATTTCGATAATATTCGGATAATAGAAATGCGTGTCTCTGAGCTGAATATCAATTGAGCACACAGAATTATATGTTCATATGGCACACAGCTGCAACCTCTGGATGTTAGATGGACTGGATTTCAAGGATTTTTTTTCTTCCCCCTTCATGTGCTTCCTATCTCTCGCTCTCTCTTTTCTTTCTCTGACGCACATTTGACACAAAAGAGTACAGTAATAACAAGAAGCAGCCACGTTTCAGCAGGAACAAATTCCTCACTAAGTGAAATAGATTACGATTGTCTGGCAACGCTGCATGTAAGCAGTGGTGGAATTACATAGATCACTCATCTCTACCGAAATTAAAAATCTCTAAAGCTGGAAAATATTGGCACCTTTGTAAATGAGACCATTCTCAGGACCACTGTAATGTCCTAGAGGTGTTTTTCTACCTGTGGATACCATTGTAGCTTTTTTCTCAACACCTGATGCAGGCTAATAAATGCTCACATGTGTTGCATATAAAAAGCAATCTGCCTTCGCTCTAATTGACTGGTAGTTGCAAGTCTTTCAGGTTTTTGAATGCCAACCCTTAAGACCTTTCAACTCTGCTAATTATGTGTTTTACATAATTGAAACCAAGTCGTGCCAGTGCATGTTTCTGCAAATTAGATGTCCAATGGCCATAGCTATGTTGTAAGGTCTTTCTGCCTTATTTCTTTTAGCTTTTTTGTACCTTCACAGCTCTTGTCTGGTTTGGGAGATTTCATCCACCTTTTCAGTTCAATTTTCAATTCAGTTTTATGTATAGAAAACCAAATCACAATGACAGTCTCCTTAAGGTGGTTTATGTTGTAAGGTAAAGACCCCATAATAATGCAGAGAAAACCCCAACAGTCAAATGACCTCCTATAAGCAAGCGCTTGGCAACAGTGGGAAGGAAAAACTCCATTTAACAGGAAGAAACCCCCGGCAGAACCAGGCTTAGAGAGGTGTGGCCATCTGCCATCACCAGTTGGGGGTTAGGGAAGGGAGACAAGACAAAAGACATACTGTGGAAATGTAGAGTGGTGTATAAACACATTAAAAAATGGTAAATGAAGACAAAACACTCAGCAGGAAGCCCCCAGCAGCATAGGCCTATAGCAGGGTAACTCAGGGAGGATTGGGGGTTACCTGATCCAGCCCAAACTATAAGCTATATTAAAAAGAAAAGTTTTAAGCCTAATCTTAAAAGTAGAGAGGGTGTCTGTCTCCCAAGTTTGGGAGCTGGTTCCACAGAAGAGGGGCCTGAAAGCTGAAGACTCTGCCTCCCATTCTACTTTTAAATACCCGAGGAACCTCAAGTAAGCCCGCAGTCTGAGAGCAAAGTGCTCTATTGGGATAATGATGTTGTCTTTAGGATAAGATGGGGCCTGATTATTCAAGACCTTGTATGTGAGGAGAAGATTCAATTCTGGATTTAACAGGGAGCCAGTGAAGAAAAGCTAATATGGGAGAAACATGCTCTCTGTTTCTACTCCCTGTCAGCACACTATTAATGGTAACAGTGGTACTTTGTGTTTATTGCTAATGAGTAAATGACAGCATGCTCACTCATGAATTAAGAAGCTCAGCACAGTTAACTAAGACTATAAACATCAAATATGCAAAATAAATTTTACATGCTTGATTTGCCAGAGGCTCACAGACTTGTCCATCTGTAAGATGTTGTTAATGAGTCTCACGGATGAATTGTAACTGATCTGACAAAATATTAACGAGACCCAATGTTGGCTTTGTTGCTTCCAGCTGTTTGAGTTTATTAAGTTACTGCAGCTTCACAGGGTCCAGAGGTGCATCCCCAAAGTGGGATAGTTCATTTAAACCTATGGAACAGCATCATTAATCTCATTAGGTAATTCAGTTAGTGACTAGTTATTACTGACACATAAAGAGGAATAGCAAATCCTATTCTGCTTTTTTACGACAGAGGCATTTTGTATTTTGTATGTTTTGTTTTTATAGCTGCTTATAACTTTTTAAAATAAATAATAAAATAATGATTAATTTAAATGAGCTTAACATATATATAGGGACTGACTCAACACCATTAGTTACACTTTACTAGTACAGGGTAGGACCTTCTTTTTCCTTCAGAACTGCGTTAGTTCTTTGTGGCATAGATTCAAAAAGGTGCTGGAAACGTTCCTCCGAGATTTTGGTCCACATTGAAATGATAGTGTCAAAGAAATGCTACAGACTTGAGGGCTACAAATCTATAATATGTATCTCAAATTCCACCAAATCCCAAAAGTTGGATTAAAATCTGGTGACTGTGGAGGCCGTTTGAGTACAGCAAACTCAGTGACATATTTGTGAAACCAGTTTGAGATGATCTGAGCTTTGTGATGTGAAGCGCTATCCTGCTAAAAGCAGCCAGCAGAAGATGGGTACACTGTGATCATAGACATGTTTGGCAAAAATATTCAGGTTGGCGTTTAATTGATGTTCCTTTGGTACTAAGGAGACCTAGGTGTGCCGAGGAAATATCCATCACACTATTACACCACCATCAGCAGCCTGAACCATTGATAAAGGATACGTGGAGCCATGCTTGACACCACCATCTGCCCACCACAGCACTCTCATGGGACCACACACTACTTTTCCAATCTTCTGTTGTCCAATTTTGTTGAACCTGTGTGAATAATAGCTTCAGTTTCGTGTTCTTAGCTCACAGGAGTGGCGCCCTGTGTGCTCTTCTGCTGTTGTATCCCATCTTCCTCAAGGAACCTGCTGCTTACTGGATATTTTCTCCTTTTTAGACCATTCTCTGTAAACCCTAGAGATCAACCCAGTTTATGAAATACTCAGGGCAGACCGTGTGCTACCAATAACTTGTCCATGTTCAAGCTTGAAGTAACCCTTTCCCCCCATTCTGATGCTCAGTTTGAACTTAACCAGGTTGCCTTGACCAATCCTGACCAATCATAAATAAACCAATAAAATATTTTCCCCTTTATCTTCTGCACTATTTTACGTGCCTTCTCATTGGTTTATTGCCAATGTTTAATCATTAAAGTGCTGAAAGAAGGGTTAGAAATGTTCGTATTGCATGCATCAAGACTAAGGAGCTAATTTCAAATTGGTCTTAATCCTGTTGAAAAGTTGTGGGTTTTTTGTTTTGTTTTGTTTTGTTTTGTTTTGTTTTGTTTTGTTTTGTTTTGTTTTGTTTTGTTTTGTTTTGTTTTGTTTTGTTTTGTTTTGTTTTGTTTTGATTTTGTTTTTGTTTTTGTTTTTGTTTTTGTTTATTGTTTTTGGCATTTGTGTTTTGTTTTTTCCTTTTTGTTATTCTCTCTTTAGTCTAACTAGGAAGGAAAAGTAAGATATTCAGTCCTGTCTCTCCTGTTGAAGCACACGTAGGTGTACATTTTTTAATTGTCAGCTTTCTTTGGTAAAACCTACTAATCTGCTCACTATAGCATGATTGGAATTGAGAGCGCACCTGCTAACATTGTATTTATATCCCACTTCTGAGTCATATCTGGGAAGAGGATCATACAGTGTTTCTAATATGGCCCACAACCTCATATTTGTATGCCAAATGTCAATGCAGTTAAAATCTAAATGCCTCAGATTCTTAAGTATAAGTCTCAAGTGCCAAGCTAACAGCTCTGCTCTCATCTCACATCAGGCTGTTATTGTGTCAAGATTTGAACTCAAGGCAGAGAAGTACAGCCTACTGAAGCACTTGTTTGGGTATTTTCTTTCAGTATTAGGGTAAATGGCTAGATGTAAAACATGAGTGGGGCTCTTTAGTCACAAAAACCGCTAGTGTATACCCTGCAGAGCTCCACGTTCAGTCCTCCCTTCTTTGTGTCGTAACAATGTGTGTGTGTGTGTGTGTGTGTGCATTGGAGGTAGTGGCTTGATGGGGTACAACTAAAGCAATTAGTAGAAGGCAGCAGACATGCACACGCTATCTCTGCCTCAAAACACAATACTTTCACTGCCTGTTATTTCTCACCTATTGCACAGCTGTGTCCCTTTCGGCAGGAGTGACAGAACAACTCCAACCACAACACGGTTTTTATCTTTCTGTGTGTATCTGTAGGTTGTGTGCGTGCGTGTGTGTTTTTTTCCCACCTGTATATGTGCACGTGTTAAATCCATCTGACTACTGACGCACGCAGCATGTGGCACAGCGGACACAGCCTGCCTTTTGACTAAATGATGTATACACATCCCATTTAGTGACCTCTAAACTATTTCTTTTGCACCTTAATGACATTAAGTGTTAATAAGCGTCCTCCGTTTTTTCAATATAGGAACTCTGCAGACCGTGCACTTCACTTTGAGCACTGATATTAGTTGGCTGTAATAAGGTAAGGGAGACTGGTGTGAAGGGAATGTGTGATGGGGATAATAAAGAATAAGAAAAAATGGAAGAGGGGAAGTAAAGGAGTGAAACAAATGAAAGGGAAGGAAAGCAGTGGAGTCAGCTCTACCTCTGTATTAGCTTTACCCTCAAAGCTACTGGATGAATGGATGGAATTTATTGAGCCCTCAAAGGAAAATTACTATGTTATAGCAGCAGCAGAATAAAGAATAGAAATATTGTAATCCACAAAATAAAAAATCTATTAATAGTAAAAGTACCATAGGCCAATAATAAAGTCTTATAATGTGAAATTTTATATGCAAAAAAGTAATAAATAAATAAAATAATAAAAATGAAGTTGAAGAAAAATACAAAGATAAGATTGAGATTTGCAAAAGATTATTTTAGTATATAGTATTTTAAATGCCATTAATATATAATATTTACACAATAAATAAATCAAGAAATAGCAAAAAGGTGTGATACAGAAATGTGTTATGTCCTGACAGGTGTGTTCATCTGTTACAAAAAGGAAGATTGTTGCAGAGTTTTGCAGAGAACGATATGAACGATTTCCTGAAAGGTTCTATATGGCAGCAGGGCTGGATAATGGGGAGAATGAGCTCTGCTGTGCCTGCAGTGTGGAACGGAGCGGGTACGATGGATGGTCCACGATGGAGAGTAGTTTGTTCAGTGACTCAAACACCTCCACTCCCCCCAACTGACAGCAGCAAGGTAAATGGGATTTGCTACCACAGACTGGCAGAAGATCTCCAGCATCTTGCTGCACAGATTAACGGATCTGAGTTTCCTCAGAAAGTAGATTCTGCTCATCTCCTTCTTGTACACAGCATCACTGTTGGTCCTCCAGTCTAGTCTGTCATTCAGGAGAGCACCCATGTACCTGTGGCTCACCAGTGTTTCAGTCTCTGGACTTAGTAGGTTTAAAATCAACCGCTATCTTTTTGGTTTTGCTGACACTCAGGAGTAGGAGTTTCTGCTCCACAAAGCTCTTCACCGGTACCAAAGCACTGCAGTGCCATCAGAGAACTTCGGCAGATGGCATGATTTACTACTTTCACTTAAAATATGAAATGTGCTGAGTAAACATGACCATCCCCTGTGGTGCCCCACTACTGCTATCCACAACATCAGACAGGTACAAATTGAGGCCTCTCTGGCACATAGTCAGTAATCCAGGAGACAGAGGAAGTGGTGATACACATCCTGAGCAGCTTCTCAGTCTACAGAAATCGTTGGATGGTATTAAAGGCACTGGAAAAATGAAGAAAACATGATTCTCACAATGCCACCTTTACTGTTCAGGTGAGAGTGAGCACATTGCAGCCGGTAAACAACAGCACCATCCACCCCAGCATGAGGCAAGTAAGCAAACTGAAGAGGGTCGAGAACACATTTCATCTGCTAGCTAAACTGGGCGAGAACTAGTCTTTCTAGCACCTACATGATATGTGATATCTGAAGTTGTTAAGGCCAGAAGGGGCTTTCTTTCAATACCAGCACTCCCATGCACTTTCCTGCAGCAGACTAAGGCTGTAGAGATGCTGGGTAGCACAGAACTTCAGGACTCTGGAATCAGGGTCAGCAGCTTTGCTTTGGTGTAGTCGCTCCACCTGTCTCCTCAACTGGCTAGCTGTCACAGTCATATGTACAGCCAGGGGAATCTGAGAACAGATAGGGTTGGGGGTTCTGAGCACCCAAGCCCAGCACAGGGGATGACTGGTAGAATGGGGCGCGGTCCGATGGCTGAGGAGGTGGTATTCATGCTGTGTGGGGAGGGCTGTTCAGTACTGAACCCACTGAAGAATGGATTCAGCAGGAGGGCAACCCTGTCCAGGCTCCCCTGCTGCTGTTGATCTCTTGAGTTGAGGCCAGTGGTCGAGGCCACTGGTTCAGCTAGAGTTTGACCTCCAGCTCCCACCAATCTTTACACTGTATCTTTTTCAACTTGTCGGTATTTCCAGACCTAAAGACCCTCTTCTTTACATTCAGAGGGGCCTTTAGGTCACCAGTAATCCAGGGCTTGTTATCAGGAAAATAGTGCACAGTCCAGGTTGGGATGGTGACATGTTTGCAAAACTGTAAATAGTTATATAGTCTGCGATGTAGTCTATATAGTATCTTGATGTTGTCCTCAGTCTATAGTGTTGAAGCAGGCCTTGCAGGCTTCCTGACGCTAGAGCTGGAAGTCTTTGAACCGCAGGGACAGGGATAGGCATTAACAGGACCAGGTTGTGGTCTTATCTACCTAGTGGGATCAGAGCAGTGGTTCTGTATCTATCTCTGGTGTTTGGACAGAAGGTCCAGATATTTACTGGCCCATGTTTTACAGTATACATGCTGCTGAAAAGTTGGCAGAGTGGAGTCCAGATTAACACGGTTAAAATCACCAGGGATGGAGATTAAAGGCTCTGTGTGTGTTTATGCAGTAGGTCAGCAAGTGTTGTGTGTATGTCACATGATGAAAACAAATCACGATGATGAAGTAGAATTACCATCATAACTAAAGCGTAAATTATGGTCCCATAAATCTGTCTGTCTGCAACAGCAAAGTTCACCAAGAACAGGAGAAGTGCAAAAAATTAACCAAAATAGAGCCTGAACAGTGCAGACAGTAGCTGTAGTGGACACTTGTCATTATTTTTAACCTCTCGGTTTCTCATTACCTTATTGTATGTTACAACTTTGCTCTTCTCTGTGGCTGGCTGATAGACCAACAACACGCCCCAGCCAGAGTAGTCCACAGACCTGTTGTATCACATGTTTGTGACACTGCCTCCATCTGACAACAAACACTCTGCAGGTAGACAGGTCGTCCGTGACTGTCCGGGACTGCCTTCCCACTGCACTCGCTCAAGCATAAAACATGAATAATATGAATGTATGCTCACAGCTAGAAGTCTGGAGAGCAGACGTTCCTTCACTGCAACTAATGTGGCAGTCCTAGATCAAAGCACCAGCCTAAGCCGGCACACACATGCAGACATGCATGCATTATGCAAATACATGAAGACATTTTGCATGTATACTTTGTTTGCATTTCAAACGTGCTGAAATTTGTACTTTAAATCAGTAAACACACACACATTTGATTCCTGATCACAGCTTTACGCGCTAAAAATGAACTAAGTCTCATCACCATTACTCTTCAAAGTGCACTCTGCTCCACTGTTTCATGGTATACTGACAATTGTGTGATATTTATGCAAATTTATTCTACATGTTGTAGTCTAGTTCACCAAGTAACCTAGCAACACTAGAATCAGCTGGTTAGGAGGCTGTTTGAATGTATGTATGTATGTGTGTGTTTGTGTCTGTTCATCACTCTTCTTGACCACCTTGGACATTGCTGCACTATACATGCATGTGCAGCACATGGAGGATTTTAAAGTGTCTGGGAATCTAAACTACATTACTGTTAAAGTTGTAAATTGCCACCAGAGTGACTACATGATGATTCTTTGTGAGTTACTTCCTCTGATTTTGTCTTTGCTCCTGTATGTCTTGCTGTGATTTTTTGCATCTTGGTGCTCACCCGTCAGTCACACAAGCCCAGAACATCATAAGCATTTAAAATTTTTATGTGTATTTTTTTAATATAGTAACTGAAATTTTTTTTTTTTTTTCTATCTCAGAAAATGTGGAACAAAGTGAGTACAAGTTGTATGTAGAAGAATTTCTGGAGCATTTTGATCAGATCATGCAATCATCCAGAGCAGATGTTATTTTCTTCATTAGTCAGGGAACTGTAGATATTCAAAATTTGCATGAGAAGGACTTCTGTGTGTCAGAAAAGTGTGTTTATGTCTGTGTGTGTGAGATAAGGAGAGTTAGAAATGAAAGAGTTCATTTGTGTCAAAAAGCAGGGAAGAGCAAATTGTTCCTGCAAGTTTATAATGGCAGTTCAGAATTGAAGTTCATTCCTTACCTTGTTTCATGAGATGCTACAAAAAATACATGGCACTCAACAAATCCCAAATTTAGGGGAAAAAAAACAACAAAAATGAGTGAAACTTAAAATCTATTTTGGAGGAAAATCCGCAAACTTTTTAAGAGGTTTTTATCAGATTTGACTGTTAATTATGATTGTATGATTGTTCATTGTATCCCAGTGAACAATGAAGTTCTGATATTATTATACTGAGTGCCCAAATATGTGTTCTGAGGCAGTTCACGATGACTTGTGAAGCTTCTTGAAGGACTTTTTGCTACCAATGAAGTAAAATAACTCTCTCAAGTTAAAAAAAAAACAAAAAACGAAGATGTCTTTAAAAGTCTTGATGCATTCTCAATCATCCAGGAAAGTAAATCTCCAAAAGTTGATTCTGTTCATCTGGACGTAGCGTTTTGTGGGAGAAACGTTTCGTCACTCATCCAAGTGACTTCTTCAGTCTCAGCTGACTGCAGGTTTCCCCAATCTTATAAACAGTATATTTGCATAACGACTGAAACCAGCCCACTGAAGGAACAATGGGCTGGGAGGTCAGTTCCTTAATCTTAATTATGCAAATTCTCATGACCATTGATCAACAACCACTGACCAAAACCCACTGATCAAAGACCACTGATCACTGATCAGTGGTCTGTGAGTACCACTCACAGAGAGCATCCAACATCACCATGGAGGAGAGGAAGGCACTCACATCACTTAGTGATGACAACAACATTATCATCCTTCCGGCAGACAAGGGTAGGTGCACAGTATTGCT